>WNWK01018485.1:0-39856 GCA_009830355.1 Cherax destructor
AGTGTTGCCTTCCAATGCACACACAAATTATTCTTGTCAACACTGTGATTCTTGAAGGGTCTGGGATTTTCTGCGTGATACACCAGTAAAGGCTTCACTTTAAAATCACCACTGGCATTGGCACACATCATAAGAGTTAGCCTGTCTTTCATAGGCTTGTGTCCTGGCAGTGCCTTTTCCTCCTGAGTAATGTAGGTCCTCTTTGGCATTTTCTTCCAAAACAGGCCTGTTTCATCACAATTAAACACTTGTTGGGGTTCGAATTTTTCAGTGTCTATGAACCCCTGGAATTCCTGCACAAATTTTTCAGCTGCACGTTTGTCTGAGCTGGCTGCCTCACCATGCCTCACAACACTGTGTATGACACTACGTTTCTTAAACCTGTCAAACCAGCCTCTGCTGGCTTTAAAATCACTCGCCTCACCACTGGTTGCAGGCATTGTCTTGACAAGATCTGTGTGCAACTTCCTTGCCTTTTCACAAATTATCACCATGGAAATACTATCACCCGCTCTCTGTTTTTCATTGATCACCATCAGTAACTTCTCAACCTCATCCACTATTTTCGATCTTTGTTTTGTTAACAAATTAACCCCTTTTGCAACATTAGCTTCCTTTATCTCATTTCTCTGTGCCAGGATAGTGCCGATAGTAGATGGGGTTTTCTTGTACATCCTGGCAAGATCACTCAGACGTACGCCACTCTCATATTTTTCTATAATCTCTTTCTTCACTTCGATGGTGTTCCTCACTCTCTCTACCACAGGGGTGCCACTAGGAAGCTTCTTTGGACCCATGGTGACTTATTTCAGTGACAATCACTAAACCACCAAAAAAGACACCAAATGTATTGTGAATGTTTGAAAGAGTGCACTGGGTAATGTTCTCTCAATGGTAAACAACGCTTCACTGGCATCTTGCGCAGGCACAGGCCAGGCGCGGAGCAGGCGGACAGGTCTAATACGTTTCACTAACCGGAGTTTTTTCGCTAACTGATACCGAAAAAAGCTTTCGGTAATCGATTTTTTTGTTAACTAAGCATTTTGTTAACCGGGGTTCTACTGTATACCCATCGGCAATTTCGCCGACTTTGAGTCCTATTTTTGGCCAATTCCATTGTTCCAGTCGACCAAACTCATAGCTATTTCTTTAGAACTCCATTTGTTCTATCGATTGAGTACAAGAAACCACCAATTTACCAATTTTAACTACCCAATTTCAGGCAAAATAAAAAAGTTGTCAATTTCAAAATAGGGTCCAGAATAAACAATGCAGACATTCCTGGCACTAAAATAAGATATTATTTGTTCATTAGTCACGTCTTTAGGCCCCTCTTATATTACTCTTGCTTTCTATTTTGATTTTTTATTCACACCAAAAATAGAAGATTTACCGTTATGCAGACTATTGCATTATTGTAAAAATGGTATAAATAATATCAGTGCACTTGTGAAAGAATATTAGACTCACCAATTGATGTGTATTGGACGCTTGGCGTGATTTGTTTACTCTTGAACATTTGCAAAAATCAAACATTTCCCATATTTTGAGCTCAAGTTCAAGGTCGTTTTCATCATGAAACTAATCAAAATCATCTATATTTCTGTAGTGTGTTTTCCATTCTATCAAATGAGACCATAAAAAAAGAGAATACAACCATAAATACTATACGAAAATACATCTCAAAGACGGCGTTTTAATCCAAAAAAACTGAGTTTTTTTCCTCATTATGCACTGTGTACTGCAGGATTTTTTTTATGCAGCACACACTGACCACACAGACCCATTCTCTCATATGTGGGCCTACCAGCTTTTTCCCACTTGATTTGAAGCCTCTAGAATTTGTGAGTATATATACGTCCGAAACAGTGGCTCGAAAGACGTATATATACGACTGAAAAAGTCAAAGGGTTAAATACTGTAGTATGTACCTTGCTCACACTCCAACATCATGCCAAATCCCTAAAACTACTACTCTCTCCTTGCCCCAGTCTAACAATAACACACACACACACATGGATACATGCTGCTAGATGCTCAAGCCCTACCACTTAAAACCTTATCACCCTCCTTTCAACCCTTATTTTGGATTACACCCGCTAAAAGGATGGGGTTTATAGACTCGGTCATCCTGTTCTGTACTATCTTCTCTAAATTCATAAACCACTTCAAAAACCTTTCTCTGCCCTCTAAATAATACTTTTCATAACCCTGTCTCATCAGGTGATTTATTCACCTTGAATTCATTGCATAATATCCACACTACAGATTGCTCTCAGTATGACATCTCCACTGCCTCTGACTTTCTTGCTGAAACATTTAAAGCCTATTCCTTACACTCACATGAAAAGGTTGGTACTACACTATACTCTGGTACATTACCCATTTTATCTCACAAATAAACTTCTTTCTCTCCAAAGATACCTCAACATATTATCTACCTTTTCCTTTCATTTATTCTGTGGCTCAACTAGTCTTTCATAGATCATCTGCTGACATGTCCATTCCTAAATGTCCAAATACTTTCATTTCCTCTGTGCTTCCTCCTTCCAGTCTGATATCCAATTTTTCATTGCCCTGATTTGTTTTTGTTGTTACTCTCATCATCATTTTTTTTTTATATAGTATACAACTTAATTCCTTTTACTTTTGTGTTTTCTTTTACACGCTGGATGCTTTCCATTGAGGCAGGGTGACCTGAAAAAGAAACACTTTCACCATCATTCGCATTATCACTCTTGCCAGAGGCACACAGATACAACAGTTTAGATGTCCCTCTTAATAGCAAATATCCCAAACCCCTCTAGAGTGCAGGAACTGTGCTTCCCACTTCCAGGGCTCAAGTCCGGCTAACTTTTATTTACTTACCCTCCCAAATTCATCCACCAACCTTTGTAACATGTCTTCAGAATACCTCAATAGAACTGTCATCAGCAAACAGAAACTGTGATAATTCCCACTTTTTGTCAGATCCAACATCTTTTAATCCCAAACTTCTTCCCAACACACTAACATTCACTTCTTTTACAACCCCATCAGTAATTATCATGCATCCCTGTCTGAGTTAAATTTCATTGAGAAATAATTCTCCATTCCACATGCCTTAACCTGAACCTCACTCTACATAAAAACTCTTAACTGCTTTTATTAACTTTCCTCCTATCCCATACATATGCACCATCTACCAAATTGTTTCCCTCTCCACCCAATTGCATGTGTTTCATTTCATAGATGTAGCAAGCAGCTGTTTACCCATATCTAAGTAGTACTTCTCACTTGAATGCTTCAATGTAAAAAAAAAATAATAATAATATTATTATTATTATTACAGTGGTACCTCAGTTTACGTCCGCTTTGGAATAAGTTCAACTTGGTATACGTCCTGTTTGGACGTGAAAATTTTTGCTTGGTATACGACCTTTGTTTGGAATACGACTCGCGTGCTAGAACTTGTATGCGTCAAAATGAGAGTTTTGGAAAGATGACTTTACTATCGCATATTGCATAACTCTCATTGACAAAGCCTGGCAGGAAGTTTCATACAGAACAATGAACTCTGCTTGGAGGAATTTGTGGCCAGAATCAGTGGCTGGAAGGGACTTTGAGGGCTTTGAGGCTGTGTCTATAGTGGAGGATATTGTCTCTCTGGACAGGTTCATGGGTCTGGATGTGAGTGATGGTGATGTGGAGGGGCACAGGGAAGAGCTGACCACTGAGGAGATGCAGGTACTTGAGAAGGAGGAGCACAAGACTAAGATGGATGCACTCTCTTCAGGCTCAGAAGAGGAGATGGAGGAAGCCCCTACTTCATTAATCAAGGAAATTTTTGCCAAATGGATGGACATAAAAAACTTTGCAGAGAAGTACCACCCCAACAAAGTCCAAACAAGCTGTAATAGCATTGTCTGGAATGACCAGACAATGTCACATTTCCGAAACATCCTGAGGAGAAGGCAGAAGCAAAGTTCTTTGGACAGATTTTTAGTAAAAGTCAAACTTGGTGAGCTTCAACCAGGTCCAAATAGGGAAAAGAGACAGAAAAGAGAAGGAGGCTCTCCTTCCAAACAATAACATTTCCTCCTCCCTTCTCAGCACTATCCTAGTAGGCACTCGACTCTTTTCAGGAAAATGGAAGGGGATTTCCCTTCCAAACACTAGCAACTACTCCTTCCTCTCCCCTCCTTCCATCTTCCACACATCAACAACTCTTCAATAAAGGTAAGTGTCAAGTTATTACTGTTTTATGTACTTTGTATCTCATTCTTTTCTGTGTAATTTAATGTGGAAACAATATTTATTTCTCTCTGCCCGTCTCTCTGTGACTTACTAAAAGACTTGTCTGAATCAGACAGACAGACAGACTTATCTGTCTGTCCCTCTAACTGTGACCTACTAAAAGACTTGTCTATCTGTCTGTGAGGTTAAATTTGCATTTATTTCATCTAATTCTTGTGTATTTATGTATGTATTTTAGTATTAACCCTTTCAGGGTTTTGGCCGTACTAGTACGGCTTACGCACCAGGGTTTTTGACATACTAGTACGCCTAAGTTCTAGTGCCCTCAAATCAAGCGGAAACAGGATGGTAGGCCTAGATGTGAGAGAATGGGTCTGTGTGGTCAGTGTGCACAGTATAAAAAAAATCCTGCACCACACAGTACGTTATGAGGAAAAAAAACTGACCGTATTTTTGGTTTAAAACAGTGATTTTTGCAGTCTATTTCCGTATGGTATTTATGGTTGTATTCTCGTTTCCTTGGTCTCATTTGATAGAATGGAAGATATATTACCAAAATAGAGATAATTTTGATTGGTTTCACGATGACAAGTACTTTGAAACTGAGCGCAAAGTAGCGAAAATGTTCGATTTTTGCCGATGTTCAAGAGTAAACTAATCACGCCATGCGTCCAATACATATCAACTGGCGAGTCTAATATTCTTGAACAAGTGCGTTGATATTATTTATACCGTTTTTACAAGTATGCAATAGTATACATAACAGAAAATCTTCTATTTTTTGTGAGAATAAAAATTCAAAATGGAAAGCAAAAGTAATGTAAGAGGAGCCTGGAGACGTGACTAGTGAACAGATAAAATGTTTTTTAGTGCCAGGAATGTCTCTCGTTTATTCTGGACCCTATTTTGAAATTGGCATCTTTTGAAATTTGTGTGAAATTGGCCAAATTGCCAATTTCTGACCACTTTATTGGGTAGTTCATATCAGTAAATTGGCAGTTTCTTGTACTCAATTGATAGAACAAATGGAATTCTAGCAAAATAGCTAAAATTTTGGTAGACTGAAACATTGGAATTGGCCAAAAATAGGGTTCAAAGTGGACGAAATCGCCGATGCGTAAACATCGTCGATACCGCTAACTTTATGAGAGCATAACTCCGTTAGTTTTTCATCAAATTTCATACTTTTGGTGTCATTATAATCGGAAAAGGATACTCTATCATTTCATAAGAAAAAATAATTTTTTTTTCTGAAAAATTTGCAACCCTAAGAACGAGTTTGGGAGAGGGCCTGTCGACCCTGAAAGGGTTAGCCAGTGTTTAAATTACATATTTTAGTATTAACCAGTGTTTAAATTGCATATTTTAGTATTAGGCAGTGTTTAACCCTTAAACGGTCCACACGTATATTTACGTTAGCCCGCCCAGTGCCCAGAATCTTTTGAAAAAAAAAAAATTTATAAAGAAATAAAGAGCACATTTTTTTAAGTGTTATAGGATAAAAAAAAAGAATTTGGGTCAGTAGTTACCAAGATATGAGGCAGAGAAGTTGGCACTGGATGCTCACCTGACAGCAACAGGAGTCCTGCCGCTTGCAGAATCGTCGCCAATATACCTTTTTTTTTTCACTTTTTTTTCTTATTTTATATAATTTTTATGTTCTCATAATCACAATTTATAGTAGTTTTTGTGATTTCATAGCCAATCTGTGTTCTGACACTAATATTAGGTACTGAAATTGTACTCAAATAATAATAATAATGATAGTGCATAAAAATGTAAAGTAAAGTAAAGTAAATTTATTTCATTGCAGATTACATAGGTATTGGTAGTTACAATATAAACTGAGTGCAAGGAGAGCCACTGACATGGCATGGCATTAGGGGCAGCTTAATCTAGTGACTTATAGACTATGTACATAATATTAGAGAAATTTATTGAGTTTATTCTAGTTAAAATTTGTTTTCAAATTACAATATGATGATATTATACTGTTAAAATTATTATATGATGATATTAGATTGTAACAAGTGTTTAGGTGAATGGTAATATGAAATTGAGATTATCTTAAGGAAAATAACATTGAGCATTTTTGACAGTAACTTATAGTATGAGTATTTAGTTTTGGGTGAGTAGGGGTAACATAATAGTAACATATTATTAAAAATTGAAATTATCTTATAGGAAAGTAATATTGAGCATTTTTGAAAGTAGTTTATAGTATGATTATTTAGTTTTGGGTGAGTAGGTGGTTTTTGAGTAGAGCCTTAAATTGATTTTCAGACAAGGTTATCTTAATATTTACTGGTAATGAATTCCAGATTCTGAGGCCCTTTATGTGCATAGAATTTTTACATAGGTTGATATGAACTCAGGGTATATCAAAAAGTGATCTGTGTCTTGTGTTGTGGTCATGGGTCCTATTAAAGTTGGTGAGGAGAATTTTGAGCGGAAGGTTTATATTAGAGTGTAAAGTTTTATATATGTAGTAGGCACAAGAATAAGTATGAATGTTCTTTACGATGAGTAGTTTTAGACTTTTGAATATTGATGGAGTATGCTGTCTAGAGTGGGAATTTGTTATCATTCTGACTGCAGCCTTTTGCTGGGTTAAGAGTGGTCTAAGGTGATTTAATGTTGTTGATCCCCATGCACAGATTCCATAGGTGAGATAAGGGTAGATACGTGAATGATATAATGCAAGGATAGCTGATTGTGGCACATAATAGAGTATTTTTGATAATATACCTACTGTCTTTGAGATTTTCTTGGAAATTTGTTGTATGTGTGTTTGGAATTTAAGGCTACTGTCAAGGTGGATTCCTAGGAATTTTCCCTCTGAGTCTTGTGATGGGTGAACCATTGAGCGTTATGTTAAGTGGAACATTTGTGGCTTCGCCTCCAAACTGTATGAAGTAGGTCTTGTCAATATTGAGAGTAAGCTTGTTAGTCATTATCCATGTTGATATTTTCTGTAATTCATCATTAACAGTGTTGGCCAGTATAACTAGATTTGGGTGAGAGAAGACATATGTTGTGTCATCTGCAAATAAAATGGGTTTGAGTAGTTGTGATGCATTCGGTAGGTCTTTTATGTAAATGAGGAATAGGAGTGGCCCCAGGACACTTCCTTGAGGGACTCCGACTGTAATTTGTTGTGTGGAAGAGTTCGCTCCATTTGTGTACATGTATTGGCTTCTGTTGCTAAGGTATGACTTTAGGTAGTTGAGTGGGTGCCCCCTTATACCATAGTGTGCTAATTTTGTGAGCATTGAATCATGGTCGACTATAATAATAATAATAATAATAATTTTTATTTGGACATGATACAAAGAATTACATTTGGTTATTGAGATTACATGAGGTGTAATCAAAAGCTTTGCATAGATCAATGAAGATTCCCAGTGGGACTTCTTTCTTCTCAAGTGCGGTGTATATTAACTCCAACATGTGCATAATAGCATCGTTTGTGCTCTTGTTTGTCCTGAATCCAAATTGACAGGGGTTGAGTACATTGTGTGAGACGAGGTAGGAATAGATTTGTCTATGAATTAATTTTTCGAAGATTTTAGAAAGCAGTGGTAAATTAGAAATTGGTCTATAATTATTCAAGTCTGTTTGATCACCTCCTTTGTGGATCGGGGTGAACCTAGCTATTTTGAGAATTGATGGAAAGGTAGAAGCTTCAATGGATTTATTGAATAGTGTTGCTATAATTGGGGACAGTACCTGTGAAGCTTTTTTGTACATAAAAGTTGGCAAGCTCTTTACGTCTCCTGCCTTGTTTTTAAGGGTGTTGATTATGAGCGAGACTTCAATTGGGTTGGTAGGAGCTAGGAATAGCGTATTAGGGTAGGTGTTTGTGAGGTAGTCTGTTGGATGGGTGTTCGAGCTTGGGATTTTACTCGCTAGATTCTTTCCAATGGTGGAGAAGAAAACATTAAGTCTGTTTGCTGTCTCAGTAGGTGAGAGTAGGGGTTCATCTGTTTTTTATAATTTGATTGTGTTGTTTTTCGATATCTGAATAATAATGATGATAATAATAATAATAATAATAATAATAGTGAATAAAAATAATAATAATAATAATAATAGTGAATAATAATAATAATAATAATAATAATAATAATAATAAAAAGTTCCCTTGAAGCATCGCTGCCTTATCTCATCTGATCTCCACTAATGATGACTGGTGACATTTCAAGAAGGGTGAGCCATAGTCTTATCTCTTCTTATCAGTCCAGTAATTACAGTGATGACATTTGACAGCTTACACTGCTTCCCTTTATTTGTTATGCAAACCTGTCAGTCTGTCTGTATCTGTCTGTCTGTCAGTCTGTCTGTCTGTGTCTTTCTGTCTGCCTGTGTGTCGTCTCCTTTCTGTCTGCTTGGCTCAGAGAGTAGCTCATAAACCAACTGGTATTATGCAGATCACAAGTGCATTATATCACTTTGTCTTGATTTTTTTAGTTATCCTAGGTAATTTACACTATGTATAATTGTATTTACGTATGTGTTCCTGTGAGATAGAGACAGAGACAGATAGATACAGACAGACAGACAGAGATAGACAGCCAATCAGGTAGCCAGGTGGCCAACCAGCTGCTTGCCAGCCAGGTGGCCAGGTAGGAAGGCAGCCAGCTGGCCTGCCAGCCTGTGTCTGTCTGTGTGTCTGTTTTTCTGTCTGTCTGTGTGTCTGTTTTTCTGTCTGTCTTTCTGTCTGTGTGTCTGTCTTTCTGTCTGTGTGTCTGTCTTTCTGTCTGCTTGTCTCAGAGAGTAGCTCATAAACCAACTGGTATTACGCAGATCACAAGTGCATTATATCACTTTGTCTTGATTTTTTTAGTTATCCTAGGTAATTTACACTATGTATAATTGTATTTACGTATGTGTTCCTGTGAGATAGAGACAGAGACAGATAGATACAGACAGACAGACAGAGATAGACAGCCAATCAGGTACCCAGCTGACCAGCCAGCTGCTGGCCAGCTAGGTGGCCAACCAGCTTCTTGCCAGCCAGCTGGCCTGCCAGCCTGCCGACATCACTTTCCACTTCAAAGGGGAGTGTTAATATGACATGACATCAGTGAATCCTTGGTGTTTGCTCTAGCTGGCGCTCAATTTACCTGGTGCTCCCACAAGGTACTAAGTGGTCCCAGATTTTTTTTAATATGGCGCACACCGAGTGTTAAGACCCATTCTATGCTCACCATGCATCTCAGGCCAATCGTGCCAAATTTGGAGGCATGAAAAATAAAACGTAAAAATACGTTTGGGGCAGTAGCAGTACTAACGTATATATACGTTTGGACCGTTTAAGGGTTAAATTACATAGTATTAAGCAGTGTTTAAATTGTTTTATACAACCCCAGCAATGTATAATATGCCAATAACAATAGGATTTTTTTCATGGGAATGAATTAATCGTTTTCCCTGTACAGTGGACCCTCAGAAATTGAACACTACCAACTCGCCCTATTATGTAAGTTTATTATTGTAAGTGCTTTTATAGGTTTATTTTTGGGGGTCTGAAACTGACTAATCTAATTTACATCATTCCTAATGGGAATAAATTCGTTTGGTAACAGCACTTGAACAGCATTCTGGAATGAAGAATGTTCGATTTCCCTGGGTCCACTGTATTTCTTATGCAAAAATTTGTTTGGTATACGTCCAGTTTGGTATAAGTCCAAGGTCCTGGACCAAATTGAGGACGTATACCGAGGTACCACTGTATTATTCTTGTGATTGAAACTTGCATTATATTTATATAAATGCTCTAAGACAACTTTTTTTCAGTTATGTGGCTTTATACTCTTACCGAGGACGGAAAGCTGACGAGTTAGAATTAAGAAAGGGCTACATATATACTGTGACAGAAAAGTGTCAAGATGGATGGTTCAAAGGGCGTTGTATTACAACTGACAGAACTGGTGTCTTTCCTGGGAACTATGTTCAAGTTGCCAAGTAAGTATTCAACATTTTAATCTTTATTATATAGTGTTTTATTACTACTGAGAGCAGATTTCAACAAAATATTTGAAGTGAGCAGGGTTCCACAATCAGCTCTCATTGCACTGTATCATTCACTCATCTACCCTTATCTCACCTATGGAATTTGTGCATGGGGATCAACAACATTCAATCACTTAAGACCACTAATAACCCAACAAAAGGCTGCAGTCAGAATGATAACAAATTCCCACTCCAGACAACATACTTTACCAATATTCAGAAGTCTAAAACTACTCACCGTCAAGAACATCCATACTTATTATTGTGCCAGCTACATTTATAGAACACTACACTCAAACATAAACCTACCACTCAAACTTCTCCTTACCACGCAATAACAAAGCCAATATGCACACACAATAGCAAGGCTGACACGCAATAGCAAACTAAATTGCAGAATACTACTCACACAGTAGCAAGGCTGACCATAGCGAAGCGAATGCAAAGATGACACACAAAATTCGTGAAGCATTGGCAAAGCGTAAGCAATGCCAGATAGCAAGCTATCTTAATGATACAAGTCTAGCTCCTGCTACAACTTCAACTCTAGGCTCAACTCCTGCTTTAAGTCCAGCTCCAAATTCAGCTTCGAGACAGGCTACCCATATTACAACCTCAGGTTCTAAGGCCTGTTATCCTGAGTGTAAAAGGGAGCTTGGAGCAAAGAAACACAGTAGAAAATGCTTTGAATTGTATTTCCTTCACCAAGTATATTTATAAGGCTTTATACAACTTATGTACACTATATACAAATAGAGTAGTACAGTGAGCCCCCGGTTCTCGTCGGCAATCCGTCACAGAGGGCCCGTCGACCACCGGTTTGGTCGAACTCCGACTCTATTTTCCCCATAAGAAATAATGGAAATAAAATTAATCCGTTCCAGACATCCAAAAGTATTAAAATAAAATATTTTTTAGAACTTTTTGACATTAAATTAAACACAATTTTATAAAAAAAATAAAAATAAATAGAACAATAACATGTCACTTACATTTATTGAAGAGTTGTTGATGTGTGAAGGACGGGAGGAGGGGAGAAGGTGGAGTAGTATGCTAGTGTTTGGAAGGGGAATCCCCTTCCATTAACACTGCAGGTAACAAGTTCTTTTCTGGGGTTACTTCCCTTTTTTTTTTAATGCCACTAGGACCAGGTTGAGAGTCACTGGACCCTCTCTAACAAAAATCTGTCCAGGGAGCTCTGTGTCTGGCGGTTCTTTAAAATGTCCTTAAAATGTAACAAGACATTGTCATTAAACATGTCGCATACACGGCGTGCAACATCTTGGTTAGGGTGATAATCATCCATAAAGCCTTGCACATCAGCCCATTTGTCACAGATCTCCCTAATCCTTGAAGAAGGCACCTGTTTCCATCTCGGTTCCACCTCCTCCTCCTCTGGACCATTTTCCTGACCTGTGGTCTCTTGTTGCAGTTGCTGTTGAAGCTCTTGCAGATCTTCAGTGGTTAACTCTTCATTGTGCTCCTCCACCAACTCTTCCACATCCTGGGTACAAACATCCAACCCCATGGACTTGTCCAGTTCCACAATTTCTTCCACAACAGGCTCAGGCTCAGGGTTCTGAGGCTCAGCCCCAAAACCTTCAAAATCTAGGACACAGTCTGGCCACAATTTTCTCCAGGCAGAGTTCAAAGTCCTGGTAGTCACTCCCTCCCAAGCCTTACCTATAAGCTTTACACAATGCAGGATATGGAAATGGTCTTTCCAAAACTCTTTTAGGGTCATATCCATGTCTGTGGTTACATCAAAGCACTTTTGAAACATTGCTTTGGTGTAGAGTTTTTTAAAGTTGCAAATGACCTGCTGGTCCATGGGCTGGAGGAGAGGAGTGGTATTAGGGGCAAGAACTTCACTTTGATGAACTCACAGCCCTGCACAATTTGCTCTGCCAAGTCTGGAGGATGACCAGGAGCATTGTCCATTATCAGGAGACACTTAAGTGGTAAATTATTTTCCTCGAGATATTTCTTCACACTGGGGCCAAACACGTTTTTGAACCAATCAAGGAAAATTTCCTAGTGACCCATGCCTTACTGTTAGACTTCCACATCACACACAAATTAGACTTTTTGATACCACATCTGCCAAACACTCGGGGATTTTCAGAATGATACACCAGTAAAGGCTTCACTTTGCAATCACCACTGGCATTAGCACACATCATGAGAGTGAGCCTGTCTTTCATAGGCTTATGTCCTGGCTGTGCCTTTTCCTCCTTTGTAATGTAGGTCCTGTTTGGCATTTTCTTCCAAAACAGGCCTGTTTCGTCACAATTGAACACTTGTTGGGGTTGGAATTGTTCAGCCTCTATGTACCCCTGGAATTCCTGCACATATTTTTTAGCCGCACTTTTGTCACAACTGGCTGCCTCACCATGCCTCACAACACTATGTATGCCACTTCGCTTCTTAAATCTGTCAAACCAGACTTTGCTGGCTTTAAATTCGTTCACTTCATCACTCGTTGCAGGCATTTTCTTGACGAGATCATCATGCAACTGCCTTGCTTTTTCACATATTATTGCCAGCGTAACACTATCTCCTGCTAACTGTTTCTCGTTGATCCACACCAACAACAAAGTTTCCACTTGTTCCAGCACTTGAGATCTCTGTTTTGTGACCATATTTGCACCTTTCGCAACAACAGCATCCTTGATTTCCTTTCTCTTGGCCAAAATGGAAGAGACGGTGGAATGGGATTTGCCATAGAGCCTGGCCAGCTCAGTGACACGCACTCCACTTTCATATTTTGCTATCATCTCACTCTTCAATTCTACCGTATTTCTGACATTCTTTACCACAGGCTTGGCACTAGGAGCTTTCTTGGGGCCCATGGTGGCTTATTTAGCAGTTGCAAGCACTAAAAACACTGGAATAATGACAATATATATGGTATGAATGCGTGGGTGGTGCGTGGGTAGTGTTCGCTCGCTTGTAAACAATAACACACTGAGTGCCTGGGCGCCCAGCTGGGCCACGGCCACATGCGTACGCGTTCAGGACGGATAGCCGACTCGTCGAACTCCGAGTGGCCGCCTAATACCGAGTCAAAAATATTGTAAAAAAAAACGTCGAACACCGATTTGGCCAAACACCGGGGGTTCACTGTATTAGTGCACGCCATGGTAGTCAAGTCCAAACAATAGCCAAGAGACAGAGACAACCGTATGACAACCAGCGCAGGGTGGGAATGACAATGGCAAACATGTGAGTGGAATCCACGTTCCCTTTACCATTGCCAGACCCACATTATGATTGGTTGAACCAAGTTGTTGATTTGGTGATGGGGCCCCAATCACCAAACCCTTAACAAGATGCTTCGCTGGTTGGTGAGGCAGCCTATGTGGGTGTGTTGAACATGCTCCAAATAAAGGGGACATACTCTTTGCATGCAACACTGGTACACTTATATTTACTCCCATTCGAAGATTTCTTGTATTTTCCAATATTTTTTTTTTCCAAGTAACTTATTTGACCTGTGAGACCAAAGTAAGGTGTAATGTACATACACTCATTGTATGCAACACAATAACCGCACAAACATTATTATCATTATATTATTTACATAACTTGTTTACACAAACCAACAATACAATTTTTTTTATTATTATTGTTCTATAATATATATACACATATATATTGACTGGACACTTTCCTACAACTGCTATTAGCATCTGGAAGCTTGGTGCTGTGTGTGTGTGTGTACTCACCTATTTGTTTGTGGTTGCAGGGGTCGAGTCATAGCTCCTGGCCCCGCCTCTTCACTGATTGCTACTAGGTCCTCTCTCTCCCTGCTCCATGAGCTTTATCAAACCTTGTCTTAAAACTATGTATAGTTCCTGCCTCCACTATGTCGCTTTCTAGGCTATTCCACTTCCTGACAACTCTATGACTGAAGAAATACTTCCTAACATCCCTTTGACTCATAGGAGTCTTCAACTTCCAATCGTGACCCCTTGTTTCTGTGTCCCCTCTCTGGAACATCTTGTCTCTGTCCACCTTATCTATTCCTCGCAGTTATATGTCGTTATCATGTCTTCCCTAACCCTCCTGTCCTCTAGTGTCGTCAGGCCGATTTCCCTTAACCTTTCTTCGTAGGACAATCCCCTTAGCTCTGGGACTAGTCTTGTTGCAAACCTCTGCACTTTCTCTAATTTCTTGACGTGCTTGACCAGGTGTGGGTTCCAAACTGGTGCTGCATACTCCAGTATGGGCCTGACGTATATGGTGTACAGAGTCTTGAATGATTCCTTAGTGAGGTATTGGAATGCTATTCTTAGGTTTGCCAGCTGCCCGTATACTGCAGCAGTTATCTGATTGATGTGTGTGTGTGTGTGTGGACGTCTATATGTGCTGAGTCAGGGTGGGGCTTCTGTCAAAATGACGTATTATACCATTAATCACTACCCTTACTGCCTGTCAACACGTTCAAAGCCTTATTCCCCACTATCCTTCCTTCTTTCCTACCTACCTACCTTCCTTCCTTTCTTCCTTCATTCCTTCCTTTCTTTCTTCCTTCCTTTCTTACTTCTTTCCTTCCTCTCATCTCTTCCTTCGTTTCTTTCTTTCCTCCTTTTTATCTTCCTTCATTCCTTCCTTTCTTCTTTCCTTCCTCTCATCTCATTCTTCCTTTCCTCCTTACTTCTGTCCTTCCTTCCTTCCTTTCATTCATCTCTTCTTTCCTTCCTTCCTTCCTCTCATCTCTTCCTTCCTTACTTTCTTTCTTCATTCCTTCCTTCCTTCTGGTATCCTGGGCATTGCTTTCAGTCAAACTCCTCAAAACCATGAAATTCATCTTCAGACACTTCCATCTGTGTTAGAGCTATCACTGGGGAAGAGAAGAGTCCCAGATTCGCCGGGGAGTCAGATATTTCTTAAGATTAGGCATGCTGATCATGGACTACTGAAATGGCGTTCTCACAATGCACCACTGGCTCCCTGATTTTTTTTATACTGCACACAGTGACCATGGAGACCCATTCTCTCACATGTGGGTCTACCAGCTTTCTCCCGCTTGATTTGAAGCCTCTAGAATTTACGCGTATTAATACATTGGAAACATTGCCTCATAAGACGTATACGTATATACGACCAAAACAGTCAAAGGAGGGTTTGGGATATTGGCAGTTTGGAGGGACGTCTAAACTGTCGTATCTGAGCACCAAAGACAGTGATTATGTATGAGTGATGGTGAAAGTGTTGAATGATGATGAAAGTTTTTCTTTCTTTTTGTGTCACCCTGCCTTGGTAGGAAATAGCCGATGTGTTAAAAAAAAAAAGTATCTAACGGTAAGGTTTCATAAAAAGATAAAAAATTTAAATTAGTGTATTTACGTAAACTGTGATAGTATAAATTTAGTCTTAGTCACTAAATCAAACCTAACTTAACCCTTTCAGGGTTTTTGACGTACTAGTACGTCTTACGCACTAGGGCGTTTGATGTACTAGTATGCATAAATTCTAGCGCCCTTAAATCAAGCAGAAAAAGGCTGGTAGGCCTAGATGTGAGAGAATGGGTCTGTGCGGTCAGTGTGCGCAGTATAAAAAAAATCCTGCAGCACACAGTGCGTAATGAGGAAAAAAAAACTCTGACCGTGTTTTTTTATTTAAAACAGCGACTTTGCAGTCTATTTTCGTATGGTATTTATGATCGTATTCTCGATTTTTTGGTCTCAATTGATAGAATGGAAGATATATTATAGAAATAGAGATAATTTTGATTGGTTTCTTGATGACAAGTACCTTGAAATTGAGCACAAAGTAGCGAAGATGTTCGATTTTTGCTGATGTTCAAGAGTAAACAAATCACGCTAAACGTCCAATACACATCAACTGGCGAGTCTAATATTCTTGCACAAGTGCGGTGATATTATTTATACAATTTCTATAATGATGCAGTAGTATACATAACAGAAAATCTTCTATTTTTGTGAGAATAAAAATTCAAAATGGAAAGCAAAAGTAATGTAAGAGATGCCTGGAGACATGACTAATGAACATATAAAATGTTATTTTAGTGCCAGGAATGTCTGTCTTGTTTATTCTGGACCCTATTTTCAAATTGGCATCTTTTGAAATTTATGTGAAATTGGCCAAATTGCCAATTTCTGACCACTTTATTGGGTAGTTAAAATTGGTAAATTGGCGGTTTCTTGCACTCAATCGATAGAACAAATGGAATTCTAGTGAAATAGCTATAATTTTAGTAGACTGACACATTGGAATTGACCGAAAATGGGGCTTAAAGTGGGCGAAATCACCGATGCGTAAATATCGTCGATACCTCTAACTTTGCGAGAGCATAATTCCGTTAGTTTTTCACCAAATTTCATACTTTAGGTGTCATTATGATCGGAAAAAGATTCTCTATCATTTCATAAAAAACAATAATTTTTTTTTCCCAAAAATTTTTCGACCCTGAGAATGAGTTAAGAATCGGGGGTCTCGACCCTGAAAGGGTTAAATTAATCTTACAGTAATCTGAAACATGATACTCAAGACATTTTTTAACTTACCTGGGCCTATAGTTTTATATATAACTACAGTGGTACCTCGAGTTACGATATTTTTTCGTTCGAGAATGCTGTTCAAGTGCCATTACCAAACGAATTTAACTCCATAAGGAATAATGTAAAATAGACTAGTCCTTTTACACCCCCAAAAATATACTTACAAAAGCATTTAAAAAAATAAACTTACATAAAAGGGCGATTTTGGGGACCATCGTAACTCGAGGTACCACTGTACAAATCAGACCAAGGGGAGGTAGAGGTGCAGTATACTACACTCTTGAGATGAAATGTATTATCTCTGCATGTACCACAAACAAACTTGAAAATATATAACTTCACAATTAGCAACCATAGACTTATTTTAAGATGTCATTCTCAATAGGACCTGTCTACAGATCACTAAATATCAATATACACAACTTTGGTGATAATTTTAACCCTTTGACTGTCGCAACCCTCAATCCTGAGTGCTCTCCTGTTGTCGCAAAATATTTGAAAAAAAAAAAATTCTTATCAAAATGTTAAGATTATTTTTCTGATTGTTTTTATCCTAAAAACAGATTTTTGCCATCAATACTTACCGAGATATGGAGGTGTAAAGTTGGCAGAAAATGAGCCGCGTATGGCAACAGCGGCAAATGCCACTCACTCAGTAAACATTTGTTTACTTCCTTTCGTAGATTTCTTGTTTTTTTCACTATTTTCTTTTTTTACCTAACTTATATGGCCTGTGAGACCAAGGTAAGGTGCAATGTATATACATATATACATTCGTTGTATGCAACACAGTAATAGCATAAACATTAGTATCTTTATATTATTTACAAAACTTGTTTACAGAAACCAACAATACAAAAAAATCTTTATTACTATTGTTCTATAATATATATACAAATGTACAGTCATTGGACATGTTCATAGAAGTTCTGCAGCTTGTGGAACTCTTTGAAACATGGTTCTATGCACTGTGGTGTTTTACATTCCTCACACATAAAACGAGTGTCTGCATTTTTGTAGGCGTTTTTTTGTATATGCACAGACAAAACATCTCTTGTGAGCAGTTTTCTTCAAAGTAGTAGCAGGCAGTTGTGTTAGGTAGTTATCCTAGGTTGATGGTCGTCTGGGTCATCATTCCTTCCTTCCTTCCTACATTCCTTCTTACCTTCCTTCCTTCCTTCCTACATTCCTTCTTACCTTCCTTCCTTCCTACATTCCTTCTTACCTTCCTTTCTTCCTTCCTTCTTACCTTCCTTCCTACATTCCTTCCTACCTTCCTACCTACCTACCTTCCTTCCAACCTTCCTTCCTACTTTCCTTCTTACCTTCCTTCCTTCCAACCTACATTCCTTACCTTCCTTCCTTCCAACCTACATTCCTTACCTTCCTTCCTTCCAACCTACATTCCTTACCTTCCTTCCTACTTTCCTTCTTACCTTCCTTCCTTCCTTCCAACCTACATTCCTTACCTTCCTTCCTACTTTCCTTCTTACCTTCCTTCCTTCCAACCTACATTCCTTACCTTCCTTCCTACTTTCCTTCTTACCTTCCTTCCTTCCTTCCAACCTACATTCCTTACCTTCCTTCCTACTTTCCTTCTTACCTTCCTTCCTTCCAACCTACATTCCTTACCTTCCTTCCTTCCTACATTCCTTCCTACATTCCTTCCTTCCTACATTCCTTCTTACCTTGCTTCCTTCCTACATTCCTTCTTACCTTGCTTCCTTCCTACATTCCTTCTTACCTTGCTTCCTTCCTACATTCCTTCTTACCTTCCTTCCTACCTTCCTTCCTACCTTCCTTCCTACCTTCCTTCCTACCTTCCTTCCTACCTTCCTTCCTTCCTACCTTCCTTCCTACCTACCTTCCTACCTACCTACCTACCTCCTACCTACCTACCTACCACCTACCTGCCTACCTCCTACCTTCCTTCCTTCCTTCCTTCCTTCCATCCTTCCTTCCTTCCTTCCTTCCTTCCTTCCTTCCTTCCTTCCTTCCTACCTACCTACCTACCTACCTACCTACCTACCTACCTACCTACCTACCTACCTACCTACCTACCTACCTACCTACCTACCTACCTACCTACCTTCCTTACTACCTTTCATCTCGTCCTTCCTTTCTTCCTTCTGGTTTCTATATATACACACACAGTCACTGGACACGTGCCTAGAACTGCTATAAGCTTCTGGAAGCTGGTTGTTGTGTCTGGGTCATCATTCCGACCTTCCTACATTCCTTCTAACTTTCCTTCCTACATTCCATTCTTCCTTTCATCTCGTCCTTCCTTCTGGTTTCTATATATACGCATATATAATCACTGGACACTTCATAGAATTGCTATTAGCTTCTGGAAGCTGGTTGTTGTTTCTGGGTCGTCATTTCTTCCTTCCTTTATTCCTTCCTTCATTCCTGCCTTCCTTCCTACCTTCCTTCCTGCCTTCCTTCCTACCTTCCTTCCTACCTACCTTCCTTCCTTCCAACCTTCCTTCCTTCCTACATTCCTACCTACCTACCTTCCTTTCATAACGTCCTTCCTTCCTTTCATCTCCTTCTTTCCTTCTGGTTTCTATATATATGCAAATATAGTCACTGGACACTTTATAGAACTGATATTTTAGCTTCTGGAAGCTGGTTGTTGTGAGTGTGTGGACTTGTAAATATGCTGAGTCAGGGTGTGGCTGCTGTCAAAATGACATATTATACCATCACTTACCACCCTCCCTGCCTTGTCAACACCCATGGGGTCCCATGCTCTTCTTCCCCACTGTCCTTCCTACCTACTTACGTACCTATTTGCTTACCTACTTACGTACCTACTTGCTTACCTACTTGCTTACCTACTTACATACCTACTTGCTTACTTACATACCTACTTACCTACTTGCCTCCCTCTTCCACCACTTGCCTACCCTTACCTCACTTGCCTCACCCACTTCACCACTTGCCACCTACTTACCACTTGCCCACCACTTACCTACTCTGCTACCCACTTACTTGCCACCACTACTTGCCACCACTTACTCTGCCACCTACTTACTTGCCACCATTCTTGCCTACCTACTTACTTGCCTACCTACTTACTTGCCTACCTACTTACTTGCCTACCTTCTTACCTACCTACTTACCTACCAACCTATTGCTATTGTTCTATAATATATATACACATATATAATGACTGGACACTTTCCATCATCTTCCCTTAGCACTTGAACCATGTGGAAATCTAAATTTGCTGAGTCAGGGTAAGGTAGCTGTCAAAATGACATATTATACCATTATTCACCACCGTCACTGCTGTCAACCTGTCAACACAAAAGGGGACCCATATCTTCTACCCCACAACCTCCTTCCTAGCTTCCTTTCTTCCTTCATTCCTTCTTTCCTCGGTTTTCGTGCATCTCCAAACTCGAACATTTATGTAAGTGTATTTTCGTAAGTGCTGTTGCAAGTGTATTTTTGGGGGTCTGAAATAGACTAACCTACGTGACATTATTTCTTAAGGAAGTAAATTCGTTCGGTAATGGCACTTGAGCAGCATTCTGGAACGCATTTCCGGCGAAAACCGAGGGACCACTGTATTTCCTTCCTTCCTCTCATCTCTTCCTTCCTGCCTTCCTTTCTTCCTTCATTCATTCCTTCCTTTTTTTCTTCCTTTCTTACTTATTTTGTTCCTTCCTCTCATCTCTCCTTCCTTTCTTTCTTTCTTCTTTCCTTTCTTCCTTCTTTCTTATTTCCTTCCTTCCTCTCATCTCTTCTTTCCTTCCTTCCTTCCTCTCATCTCTTCTTTCCTTCCTTCCTCTCATATCTTTCCTTCCTTCCTTTCATCTCTTCTTTCCTTTCTTTCATCTCTTCTTTCCTTCCTTCCTTCCTCTCATCTCTTCCTTCCTTTCTTTCTTTCTTCCTTCCTTCCTTCCTTCTGGTATCCTGGGCATTGCTTTCGGTCACAAACTCCTCAAAATCATGAAATTCGTTTTCAGAGACACTTCCATCTGTGTTAGAGCTATCACTGAGGAAGAGAAGAGTCTCAGATTTGCCGGGGAGTCAGATATTTCTTACCGCTAGGAATGCTGAACATGGACTACTGAAATGGCTTTCCCACAATGCACCAGTGGCTGCCCGATTTTTTTTTATACTGAGCACACTGACCACACAGACCCATTCTCTCACATGTGGGCCTACCAGCTTTCTCCCACTTGATTTGAGGCAGCTAGAATTTAGGCTTATACGTCCGAAACAGTGGCTCATAAGACGTATATATACGACCGAAACAGTCAAAGGGTTAAAGACCTAATAGCAATAAATTAAAATATTCCTGAGCATCAATTTTTAAGGGAGTTTGGCCTATTTGGCAAGTTACTGCACTCTAAAGGAGGGGCTTGGGAAATATGCTGTTTGGAAGGACATCTAAACTGTTGTACCTGCTCTCCTTTGGCAAGATAGTGATAGTGTGAATGATGATGGAAGTGTTTATTTTTTGGGGTCACCCTACCTTAGTGGGAGACAACCAGCATGTTAAAAATAAATAAATAATTTTTTTTCAACATGCTTGCCGTCTCCCACCGAGGGATGGTGGGAGGCGGCCAATATCCCAAACCCCTCCTTTAAAGTGCAGGCTTTGTACTTCCCACCTCCAGGATTCAAGTCTGGCTAATTGGTTTCCCTGAATCCCTTCGCAAAATATTCCCACGCTCACGCTCCAACAGCTCATCAGGTCCAAAAAAACATTAGTCTCCATTCACTCCTATCTGACATGCTCACACATGCCTGCTGCATGTCCAGGCCCCTTGCATCACAAAACCTCTTTTACCTCCTCCCTCCATTCTTTCCTAGGATGACCCCTACCCTTCCTCCCCTCCACTACAGATTTATACTCCCTTCAAGTGCAATGTGTGGTGTGGATATGCAGAGAATTTGTAGTGTGGAAATTAGGAGGAGGTGTGGAGTTACTAAATGTATTATTCAGAAGGCTAATGAGGGGTTGTTGAGGTGGTTTGGTCATTTAGAGAGGATAGAGCAAAATAGGATGACATGGCAGGTGTATAAATTTGTTGTGGAGGGGAAGAGGGGTAAGGGTCATCCTAGGAAAGGATGGATGGAGAGAGTGAAAGAGGTTTTGTGTGCAAGGGGCTTGGACATATAGCAGGCATGAGTGTGTATGTTAGATAGGAGTGAATGGAGACAAATGGTTTTTGGGATCTGACGAGCTGTTGAAGTATGAGTAGGGTAATATTTTGTGAAGGGATCAGGGAAACTGGTTAACCGAACTTGAATCCTGGAGGTGGGAAGTACAATGCCTGCACTTAAAAAGAGTTTGGGATATTGGCTGTTTGGAGTGACATCTGAACTGTCATATCTGGGCACCTAAGCAAAAACAGTGATTATGTGTGAATGATGGTGAAAGTGTTTCTTTTTTAGGTCACCTTGCCTTGGTGGGAGATGGGCAGCGTGTTGAAAAAATATATACATATCGTTTTTCTTCTTCTTTCAACAAATCGGCCGCGTCCCACCGAGGCTGGGTGGCCCAAAAGAAAAACAAAAGTTTCTCTTTTTAACTTTAGTAATGTATACAGGAGAAGGGGTTACATACATATCTTTCTTCTTCTTCTTTCAACACGTCGGCCGTTTCCCACCGAAGCGGGGTGGCCCAAAATGAAAAACGAAAGTTTGCCCTTTTACATTTAGTAATACAGTTGTACCTCGAGTTACGATGGTCCCCAAAATCGCCCTTTTATGTAAGTTTATTTTTTTAAATGCTTTTTCTAGGTATATTTTTGGGGGTGTAAAAGGACTAGTCTATTTTACATTATTCCTTATGGGGATAAATTCGTTTGGTAATGGCACTTGAACAGCATTCTCGAACGAAAAAATATCGTAACTCGAGGTACCACTGTATATACAGGAGAAGGGGTTACTAGCCCCTTGCTCCCGGCATTTTAGTCGCCTCTTACGACACGCATGGCTTACGGAGGAAGAATTCTGTTCCACTTCCCCATGGTGATAAGAGGAAATAAGAACAAGAACTAGTAAGAAAATAGAAGAAAACCCAAAGGGGTGTGCATTTATATGCTTGTACATGAATGTGTAGTGTGACCTAAGTGTAAGTAGAAGTAGCAAGATGTACCTGAAATCTTGCATGTTTATGAGACAGAAAAAAGACACCAGCAATCCTACCATCATGTAAAACATACATATCTATCTACATATATTCACATGCACACACACAAAACAGGCTAAGTGTCTATCAACAAGTACTTTTGACAGTAGCTACTACTACTACTACTACTGCTACTACATACGTACATGCACATGCACACACTGTATATTTATAAGTAATAGATTTAGTGATGACTTTGTTACTTTGTAAACCAGATTCATTAACAGAAGTGTGTTATAACAGACCTCAGATGATTGCTGCATATTTGGCAAAGCGAAATGCAAGAGGATCATCAACCCTGAGTCGAGATAACGGCAGTGGTGGAGCATCCCATGGAGGTAACAGCAATGGGGAAAACTTGTATAATACATCGGCTGTTGTGAACTACACGCGGCCCAGACCAAGCCTTAGTAGTGGATCAAATGGGAGAAATTTTGATGGGTGTTGTGGTGAGAATACAAGTCTCCTGGACACACCAGTCCATTCTGTGGTTCCCACTCTCTCCCCAACTCACTCATCGCCTCATGCCGGCTCCCTCTTCTCTGGGGTGGCTGGTGAGTTATAATTAACATGTGATCCTCACTAACACATCTCTATCCTATATCCTAAAATTCTCTCCCAATAAATTGAGATGAAATTATTCTCAGTTTAGTAATCTCAGATCCTAAAAATGTATTTGTTACATTTTTGTTTGATGATACATGCATAATTTTGTAGGTAAGTAATTATTGCTCTACTTGCTCTTCTCTGCATAATACCATCACTGTCAAGTTTTGTTAGAGATCATTTGTTTGTTACCTCCTATAGTTTTTTCAGTTGAGTATGCCATCCACACACAGCACTGTACTTCATATTTTTCTAAACGCTTTCAAAGTTAAACATTTTACTTTTTATCACCCAAATTTGCTAGACAAGGTGAAGATGAAAGATATATGATTGAACAAGAGCCTGGGGTCTGCAATGAATCATTTTATATTCCTTCCATTAACCAGAGCACCATACTCAGCTCACGTATACCATAGTATAAACCAACCCCATGTATAGAGAATTTGCACGTAACAACACAGTGTGAGAGTCTAGCTCACCAGGTCTACCTGGTGTCTCACCAGGTCTACCTGGTATCTCACCAGGTCTACCTGGTGTCTCACCAGGTCTACCTGGTGTCTCACCAGGTCTACCTGGTGTCTCACCAGGTCTACCTGGTGTCTCACCAGGTATATCAGAGGTACAGTTCTCCCTGCAGTCTGACCAGGTTTATCTGGTTCCTGACCAGGTCTACCTGGTGTCTCACCAGGTCTACCTGGTGTCTCACCAGGTCTACCTGGTGACTGACCAGGTCTTATTGGTGTCTGATCAGGTCTACCTGGTGTCTCACCAGGTCTACCTGGTGTCTCACCAGCTCTACCTGGTGTCTCACCAGGTCTACCTGGTTTCTCACCAGGTCTGCCTGGTGTCTCACCAGGTCTACCTGGTATCTCACCAGGTCTACCTGGTGTCTCACCAGGTCTACCTGGTGTCTCACGAGGTCTACCTGGTGTCTCACCAGGTATATCAGAGGTACAGTTCTCCCTGCAGTCTGACCAGGTTTATCTGGTTCCTGACCAGGTCTACCTGGTGTCTCACCAGGTCTACCTGGTGTCTCACCAGGTCTACCTGGTGACTGACCAGGTCTTATTGGTGTCTGATCAGGTCTACCTGGTGTCTCACCAGGTCTGCCTGGTGTCTCACCAGGTCTGCCCGGTGTATCACCAGGTCTGCCTGGTGTCTCACCAGATCTTATTGGTGTCTAATCAGGTCTACGTGGTGTCTCACCAGGTCTACCTGGTGTCTCACCAGGTCTACCTGGTATCTCACCAGGTCTACCTGGTGTCTCACCAGGTCTACCTGGTGTCTCACCAGGTCTATCTGGTGTCTCACCAGGTCTACCTGGTGTCTCACCAGGTCTACCTGGTGTCTCACCAGGTCTGCCTGGTGACTGACCAGTTCTGCCTGGTGACTGACCAGGTCTGCCTGGTGACTGACCAGGTCTGCCTGGTTACTGACCAGGTCTGCCTGGTGTCTGACCAGGTCTGCCTGGTGCCTGGCCAGGTCTTCCTGGTGTCTGGCCAGGTCTACCTGGTGTCTGACCAGGTCTACTTTGGGCCTGACCAATTCTGTCTGGTGTCTGACCAGGTCTACCTGGTGCCTGACAAGGTCTTTCTGGTGCCTGACCAGGTCTACCTGGTGACTGACCAGGTCTACCTGGTGCTTGACCAATACATGAAATTACTGGAGATTTTTTTATTTGTATATTTCTACGGTGTCCTGTAGCTCAATCGCCTGCGCCCTCAGGTCACACACACAGGTCCAGGGGTCAATCCCCAGGTACGGGTGAAAACATTAGGACATGTTTCCTTAACCCTTAAACAGTCCAAACGTATATATATGTTAGCACTCTCAGTGCCCCAAATATTTTGAAAAAAAAAACAATATTTTTTTTTTATAGAAATAAAGAGCACATTTTTTTAAGTGTTATAGGATAAAAAAAAATATTTAGGGTCAGTACTTACCGAGATATGAGGCGGAGAAGTTGGCACTGGATGCTCACCTGATAGCAACAGGAGTCCTGCCGCTTGCAGAATTGTTGCCGATATACCTTTTTTTTCTCTCTTTTTTTTATTTATTTTTTTCGACAATTCGGCCGTCTCCCACCGAGGCAGGGTGACCCAAAAAGAAAGAAAATCCCCAAAAAGAAAATACTTTAATAATCATTCAACACTTTCACCACACTCATACATAATCACTGTCTTTGCAGAGGCGCTCAGATACGACAGCTGAGAATAGTCCCTCTTAGCTGTCACTATCCCAGACCCCTCCTTTAAAGTGCAGGCATTGTACTTCCCATTTCCAGGACTCAAGTCCAACTAAATCAATTAACTGGTTTCCCTGAATCCCTTCACAAAATCTTACCCTGTTCACACTCCAACAGCTCGTCAGGTCCCAAAAACCATTCGACTCCATTCACTCCTATCTAACACGCTCACACATGCTTGCTGGAAGTCCAAGCCCCTCGCCCACAAAACCTCCTTTACCCCCTCCCTCCAACCTTTTCTAAAACGACCCCTACCCCGCCTTCCTTCCCCTACAGATTTATACGCTCTCCAAGTCATTCTACTTTGATCCATTCTCTCTAAATGACCAAACCACCTCAACAACCCCTCTTCAGCTCTCTGACAAATACTTTTAGTAACTCCACACCTTCTCCTATATAATTTTTATGTTCTGATAATTACAATTTATAGTAGTTCTTGTGATTTCATAGCTAATCTTTGTTCTGACAGTAATATTAGGTACTGAAATTGTACCCGAATAATAATAATAATAATGCTAGTGCATAAAAATAATAATAGTAATAATAATGATAGTTAATAATAATAATAATAATAATAATAATAGTGCATAATAATGATAATAATAATAATAATAAAGTTCCCTTGAAGTATTATGTAAGAGATGTGTCGCTGCCTTATCTAATCTCATCTCCACTAATGATGACTGGTGACATTTGATGAGGGGTGAGGGTAGTCTTATCTCTTCTTATCAGTCCAGTAATTACAGTGATGACATTTGACGAGCTTACACTGCTTCAGTTCATTTGTTACGCAAACCTGTCTGTCTGTCTTTCTGTCTGCCTGTAAGTCGTCTCCTTTCTGTCTGCTTGTCTCAGAGAGTAGCTCATGAACCAACTGGTATTACGCAGATCACAAGCACATTATATCACTTTGTCGTGATTTTTTTAGTTATCCTAGGTAATTTACACTACATATGTATAATTATATTTACGTATGTGTTCCTGTGAGATAGAGACAGAGACAGATAGATACAGACAGACAGACAGAGATAGACAGCCAATCAGGTACCCAGCTGACTAGCCAGCTGCTGGCCAGCCAGATGGCCAGGCAGGCAGGGAGCCTTCTGACATCACTTTCCACTTCAAAGGGGAGTGTTAATATGACATGGCATCAGTGAATTCTTGGTGTTTGCCGCAGTGTTTGCTCTAGCTGGCTCTCAATTTAACTTGTGCTCCCACAAGGTACTAAGTGGTCCCAGATTTTTTTAATATGGCGCACACCGAGTGTTAAGACCCATTCTATGCTGACCAGGCATCTCAGGCCAATTGTGCCAAATTTGGAGGCAGGAAAAATAAAATGTAAATATACGTTTGGGGCAGTAGCAGTACTAACGTATATATACGTTTGGACCGTTTAAGGGTTAAGGCACCTGCTGTCCATGTTCACCTAGCAGGTAAACATGGACAGCATCCTGGGACAAAACTGACCTAATTTGCCCGAAATGCTCTGCATAATAAGCTGCTTTCTATATAGTAGTATGTCACTGATGTCAGCTAGGCCTGTATATCTTGTACAGTGGACCCTCGATTTTCGTACAGCTCCCAACTCGAACAGTTATTTAAGTGTATTTTTGTAAGTGCTTTTGTAAGTGTATTTTTGGGGGTCTGAAACGACTAATCTAATTTACATTCGTCCTTATGGGAACAAATTCGTTCAGTAACAGCACTCATACAGCATTCTGGAAAAAATTATCGACAAAAACCGAGGGTCCACTGTATTTGTACTTGTACAAATGAAGATTATTATTAATATTAGTAGTAGTAGTAGTAATAGTTTTTATTATTGATGCACCAGAGAAGTAGGAATGTGTATGTGTACACTACCTATTTGTGGTTGCAGGGGTCAATTCATAGCTCCTGGCCCCACCTCTTAACTGGCTGCTACTAGGTCACTCTTCCTGCTCCATGAGCTTTATCATACCTCTTCTTAAAGCTATGTATGGATCCTGCCTCTGCTACATCACTTCTCAGACTATTCCACTTCCTGACAACTCTGTGACTGAAGAAATACTTCCTAACATCCCTGTGACTCATCTGAGTCTTCAACTTCAAACTGTGACCCCTTGTTGCTGTGTCCCATCTCTGGAACATCCTGTCTCTGTCCACCTTGTCAATTCCTCTCAGTATTTTATGTCGTTATCATGTCGTCCCTATCTCTCCTGTCCTCCAGTGTCATCAGGTCGATTTCCCTTAACCTCTCCTCGTAGGACATGCTTCTTAGCTCCTGGACTAGTCTTCTTGCAAATCTTTGCACTTTCTCTAATTTCTTTACATGCTTGGCTCTGTGTGTGTTGTGTGTGTTATGTGTATGTGTGTTTGTTGTGTACTCACCTAGTTGTGGTTGCAGGGGTCGAGTCACAGCTCCTGGCCCCGCCTCTTCACTGGCTGCTACTCGGTCACTCTACCTGCTCCATGAGCTTTATCATACCTCTCCTTAAAGCTATGTATGGATCCTGCCTCCACTACATCACTTCCCAGACTATTCCACTTCCTGACAACTCTGTGACTGAAGAAATACTTCCTAACATCCCTGTGGTTCATCTGAGTCTTCAACTTCCAACTGTGACCCCTTGTTGCTGTATCCCACCTCTGGAACATTCTGTCTCTGTCCACCTTGTCGATTCCTCTCAGTATTTTATATGTCGTTATCATATCCCCTCTATCTCTCCTGTCTTCCAGTGTCATCAAGTCGATTTCCCATAACCTCTCCTCGTAGGACATACTCCTTAGTTCCGGGACTAGTCTTATTGCAAACCTTTGCACTTTCTCTAGTTTCCTTACATGCTTGGCTAGGTGAGAGTTCTAAACTGGCTCTGCATACTCCAGTATGGGCCTAACGTACACAGTGTACAGGGTCCTGAATGACTCCTTATTAAGATGTCGGAATGCTGTTCTTAGGTTTGCCAGGCGTCCGTACGCTGCAGTAGTTATTTGGTTGATATGCCCCTCAGGAGATGTGCCCAGTGTTAAACTCACCCCAAGATCCTTTTCCTTGAGGGAGGTTTGCAGGCTCTGTTTCCCTAGACTCTACTCCGTTTGTGGTCTTCTTTACCCTTCCATAATTTTCATGACTTTGCGCTTGGTGGGGTTGAATTCCAGGAGCCAGTTGCTGGACCAGGCCTGCAGCCTGTCCAGATCCCTCTGTAGTTCTGCCTGGTCCTTGTCTGATTGAATTATTCTCACCAACTTCACATCATCTGGAAACAGGAACACTAAAGAGTCTATTCCTTCTGTCATGTCGTTCACAAATTCTAGAAACAGCACCGGTCCTAGGACTGATCCCTGTGGCACCCCGCTCATTACAGGTGCCCACTCTGACATCTCGCCACGTACCATGACTGGCTGTTGTCTTCCTGACAGGTATTCCCTGATTCATTGTAGTGCCTTCCCTGTTATTCCTTCCTGGTCCTCCAGCTTTTGCACTAATCTCTTGTGTGGAACTGTGTCAAACGCCTTCTTACAGTCCAAGAAAATGCAATCTACCCACCCCTCTCTCTCTCATCTTACTGCCATCACCATGTCATAGAACTCCAGTATTTTTGTGATGCAGGATTTCCCTTCCCTGAAACCATGCTGGCTGTCATTGATAAGCTCATTCCTTTCTAGGTGCTCCACCACTCTTCTCCTGATAATCTTCTCCATGACCTTGCATACTGTACATGTCAGTGACGCTGGTCTGTAGTTTAATGCTTCGTGTCTGTCTCCTTTTTTAAAAATTGGGACTACATTTGCTGTCTTCCATACCTCAGGTAGTCGCCCTGTTTCGATAGATTTGTTGAAGATTGTTGTTAGTGGTACACATAGCGCCTCTGCTCCCTCTCTCAGGACCCATGGAGAAATGTTATCCGGCCCCATCGCCTTTGAGGTATCTAGCTCGCTTAGCAGCCTTTTCACTTCCTCCTCAGTTGTATGTATTGTGTCCAACATTTAATTGTGTACCTCACCTCTCCACCTTTCTGGAGGCCCTTCTAACTCCTCTGTGAACACTTCTTTGAATCTCATGTTGAGCTCCTCACACACTTCACGGACATTTCTTGTGACCTCTCCTCCTTCCTTCCTCAGCCTGATTACCTGGTCCTTGACTGTTGTTTTCCTCCTGATGTGCCTGTACAACAGCTTTGGGTCAAATTTGGCTTTCACTGCTATGTCATTCTCGTATTGTCTTTGGACCTTTCTTCTTACCTGTGTATATTTATTTCTGGCTCTACGACTGCTCTCCTTATTATCCTAGGTCCTTTGCCTTCTATACTTCTTCCATTCCCTAGCACACTTGGTTTTGGCTTCCCTGCACCTTTGGGTGAACCACGGGCTCATCCTGGCTTTTTCGTTATTCCTGTTACCCTTGGGTACAAACCTCTGCTCAGCTTCCTTGCATATTTTTGTCATATATTTCATCATCTCGTTTACTGACTTCACTGCCAGCTCTCTGTCCCACTGAACTCCATGCAGGAAGTTCTTCATTCCTAAGTAGTCCCCTTTCTTGTAGTTTGGCTTCGTTCGTCCGGCCCTTCCTGCTTCCCCCTCCACTTGTAACTCTACTATGTATTCGAAGCTTAGATCCACATGATCACTGGCCCCAAGGGGTCTTTCATATGTGATGTCCTCAATATCTGCGCTACTCAAGGTGAATATTAGATCCAGTCTTGCTGGTTCATCCTCTCCTCTCTCTTTGGTAGTGTCCCTTACGTGTTGGTACAGGAGATTTTCCAGTACCACTTCCATCCATCTTAGCCCTCCACGTTTCTTGGCCCCCATGTGGCTCTAAGTTCTCCCAATCGATTTCCTTGTGGTTGAAGTCACCCATGATCAGTAGCTTCGCCCTGCTCGCATGAGCCCTTCTGGCAACTTCGGCCAGTGTGTCAACCATTGCTCTATTACTCTCATCATACTCTTGCCTTGGCCTCCTGCTGTTCTGTGGTGGGTTATACATCACTGCAATTACCACCTTGGGACCTCCGGACTAAAGCGTTCCTATTATATAACCTCTTGTTTCTCTGTCTCCTCTCTCCAGCTCATCAAAATACAATCGGTTTTTATCAGCAGTGCCACTCCTCCACCCCCTCTGTCTTTCCTCAGGATCTGATAGACCGTTGGAAAGATAACATCTGTTATCATCCCTGTGAGCTTGGTTTCAGTGAGGGCTATGATGTCCAGTGATGCCTCTTTGACTCTTTCATGCCACTCCTCCCACTTATTCGTTATTCCATCAGCGTTGGTGTACCATACCTTCAGTTTCCTCTCCAACACTGTGTTTTTGGGGGTATGTGGGGGTGGGGGACCTGGTGGTGTGCTGCGGGATTCTACAGCGTAGTGTGGGGTGGGGGCTGTAAGTGTGGATTGTGGTCTTTGTTGGGATAGTGTGTTTGGTTTTGGGATTCTGGGGATGGGTCTGTGTGCACTTGCTCTTGTTGCTCTGCCCTGCTCTGGTTAATCTCTGCTGATTCTGTCTGTGTCTCTCTTCCTAGCTCCTTTCGCTTTTGCCTTCACTCCCTCAGCTGCTGCTGTTCTGTTTTTGTTCTGTCCCGGTCTAGGAACACCCTCTTGTATGCTGACGATTCCTTCAGCCATGGTTTCTCTTGCAGGATCCTGTTTCGCACTGTTTCTGTCTTGAAAATCAGCTTGACCGGCCGTTTTCTCCCCTTCACGTACCCCCCTATTCTCTGAAAATTTACTATCTCAGACATATCCTCTTTGCCTATTTCTCTGATGTTTTCAATCTCCTGTCTTTCCTCCTGCTGTCTTTCATTGTGCGTCCTTAACCCTTTCAGGGTCGAGAGGCCCTCTCCCAAAATCGTTCTCAGGGTCGCAAATTTTTCGGAAAAAAAAAATTATTTTTTCTTATGAAATGATAGAGAATATTTTTCCGATCATAACGCCACCAAAATTATGAAATTTGATGGAAAACTAACGGAATTATGCTTTCGCGAAGTTAGCGGTATCAATGCTATTTACGCATCGACGATTTCCCCCACTTTGAGCCCTATTTTCGGCAAATTCCAATGTTTCAGTCCACTAAAATTATAGCTATTTCGCTAGAATTCCATTTGTTCTATCAATTGAATATTTGAAACTGCCAATTTACCAAATTTCAACTACCCAATAAGGTGGTCAGAAATTGGCAATTTGGCCAATTTCATACAAATTTCAAAAGATGCCAATTTCAAAATAGGGTCCAGAATAAATGACAGACATTCCTGGCACTCACATAACATCTTCTCTGTTCATTAGTTATGTCTCCAGGCCCCTCTTACGTTACTTTTGCTTTCCATTTTGAATTTTTATTCTCACAAAAAATAGAAGATTTACTGTTATGTATACAACTGCATCATTGTAAAAATGGTATAAATAATATCAGCGCACTTGTGCAAGAATATTAGACTCCCCAGTTGATGTGTATTGGACACATGGCGTGATTTGTTTACTCTTGAACATCAGCAAAAATCGAACATTTTCGCTACTTTGCGCTCAGTACTTGTCATCGTGAAACCAATCAAAATTATCTCTATTTCTATAATATATCATCCATTCTGTCAAATGAGACCAAGAAAACGAGAATACAACCATCAATACCATACGAAAATAGACTGCAAAGTCGCTGTTTTAAACCAAAAACACGGTCAGAGTTTTTTTTTTCCTCATTATGCACTGTGTGCTGCAGGAATTTTTTTATACTGTGCACACTGACCGCACAGACCCATTCTCTCACATCTAGGCTTACCAGCCTGTTTCTGCTTGATTTGAGGGCGCTAGAATTTAGGCGTACTAGTACGGTGAAAACCCTGGGGCGTAAGCCATACTAGTACGGCCGAAACCCTGAAAGGGTTAACTCGCTCTCCTGAATCCCATGAATAAACACTGTCTTTTCCCTCTCTGCCTCTGTCTCCCCCCAATGTTTTCCTGTAGCTCTTGGTGGCCTGGTCGTGCCATTGCCTGTGACCTATCCCCCTCTCCACCTTCACCCCTCTCCCCCACCACCACCTCCACTCCCAGCTGCTCTCCCCTTCATTCCTCGGCCCTGCTTGGTGGACTGATAGGGCCTTAGCGTAGGTTATGTCTCCTTCCTTCCCGTTGTGTTCCTTGTTCGGTAAGGGTGTACCAGCTTCAGATGCTATGTCCCCTCTGGTCCATACTCCTGTAACTAGCTTCAGCCTATTTACCTCACATTCTAGGGCCCTTATCCTGGCTACTGCAGCTTTGACTTGTGACTCCCATTTCTTCTTCTCCTCCAACCTCCCTTCCAATTTCACACAAAGCTCTGCCTCCATCCTTTCCTCCATTTTTGCAGAGACCTCACCTAGTTTGCTCTCCCACTCTTGTTCCATCCTTTTGCATTGCTCTTCCATCCATTCTTCCCTACCAGAGCCATTCTCCTCTGATCCCCTGGGCCTTCAAGTTCCCCTCAGAGACACCATTGTTTGCTGTAGTTGTGTGTGTTTGGGGAAGTGTAGGGTTTAAGGGGGAGAGGGACAGGGAGAGTGATATAAGGGTGAAGAAAGAGGGGGAAGGGGGCTAGAGGGAAAAGGGGTGGAAGGGAGGAAGGAAAAGAAAAGAGTGGGGAGAGAGGAAGAGGGAGAGAAAAGGGAGAGGGGAAGGAGCAAAAGAGAGAAGGTATAGGGGAGAGAGAGAGAGAGAGTAGGGAGGGTGTGCATGTGGGTAGGTTGTAAGGGAGAGGGAGGGGGCCAGGGAGAGTGATGGAGGGTGGAGAAAGAGTGGGAAGGGGCTAGAGGGAAAAGGGGTGAAAGGGAGGAAGGAAAAGAGTGGGAATGGGGGCAAGGAGAGGGAAGAAAGGAAGAGAAAAGGTAGAGGGAAAGAGAGAGAGAGAGGGGAGTGAGATGGAGAGAAAGAGAGAGAGAAAGTGTAGGGAGGGTGTAAGTGGGTAGGGGGAGTTGTATGGGGGAGATGGATGGTGGGGCCAGGGAGAGTGATGGAGGGTGGGAAGGGGGCTAGAGGAAAAGGGGGTGGAAGGGAGGAAGGAAAAGAAAGGAGAATGGGGGGAAGGGAGGGAGAGGGGAAAGAGTGAGAGAGAGAGAGAGAGAGAGAGAGAGGAGAGGGGAGAGTGCTAGGGAATTGGAATTCCTAATATGAAATGAACTGTAATTAAGCAACTTAGCTTATTGATGAATCCACGACTTCGCAGCTGTCCCTGACGTTGTTATAGTGGATGCATACGTTCCAACCCCTTGGGCTGTCAAAAATGAAGGTTATTAAATTAAAATTAATTGTCCCAGAGGAGCGTATACCCATATAGTAAGTCAGTCATTTAAGGGACTGAACTTTACTTACAGGGTTTCGGCTGATCGCCCGTGTGTGACCGGGTGAATGATAAATCTGCCTAGATCATGTATGTATTCCTAACTGCGCAGCTGGTTAACATCTAATGTCTGAGGAGACTTACCTGGGTATTTGTATCGGACCCTTAATTCACACCCAGAAAACGCTGTCTTGATTGTAGAACGTCGCTGATGAGTCACTGTCTTGTTTGATAGTACACTCGCGATTGTCTCTCTACATTTGTCTTTTAGCAGTATTAAGAAGCTGCGCACACTTCTCTGCAATGTACCGCTATTTTATGATTAATTATCACTAAACGCGGTGGAACAGAGTTCTTATCCAATTTCCCGGCGTTAGTGGAGATTGATAGAGATCTGATGCGCACGACAAATGTTCCTTTGTTGGGTCAAAGCCCGCCACAGCTCCAGTCCCCTGTCATTGGTTAGTTCAATCTGATGCCTTTCGGCGCTCCAATCCTGCCTTCTCCCTGTTTCGCTGACCTCAGCTCAAATCACCACTTGATAAATTCTGCAACAGTTTGCAATTTAAATGCTTGTGTTATTTAAATATTTCGATCACTGACAGCACATGATTGTAATGTCAAATGTAGAAATTGAAACAGTAGTTTTCTTTAACTTTCCTGCTACGGCAAAGAGTCCCATTTATCTCAAATGTCTATCACTCATATACACTACCAATAACCTCAAGAGGCTTGGTATACGTGCCTCAGTGTCTTTTGGGTACAAACATCTGTTACAGATCAAACTGTTGAACAGGAAGCCAGATGCAGTCTGGTCCTTTCTAAGGGCTGGGCCCTTGAAAAGGGCAGAAGGGGCTGAAAGGGCTGACCCCCCCCTTTCTTGGAGAATTTTCTCCACAGAGAGAGAGAGAGGGGAAAGAGTGAGAGAGAGATGTAGAGAGAAGAGAGAGTGTAGGGAGGGTGTAGGGGGAGGGAAGGAGAGGAAGAGAAAAGAGAGAGAGGAGAGAGTGTAGGGAGGGTGTGGGTGGGTGGGGGTTAGTTGTAATGGGAGAGTGGGAAGGGGGCTAGAGGGAAAGGGGGTGGAAGGGAGGAAGGAAAAGAGAGGAGAATGGGGGAAGGGAGGGAGAGGAAGAGAAAAGGGAGAGGGGAGAGAGATGTAGAGAGAGGGGAAGGAGCGAGAGAGAGAGAGAAGGGAGAGATATGTAGAGAGAGAGAGAGTGTAGGGAGGGTGTGGGGAGAGGGAGAGGAGAATGGGGGGAGGGAGGGAGAGGAAGAGAAAAGGGAGAGGGGAAAGAGCAAGGGAGTGAGAAGGGGGAGGGAGAGAAAGGTTCGAGGAGAGCAGAAAGGCCAGGGAGGGGAGAGGTGGAGGGGAAGGAGGAGAGGGGGATGTGTGTGTGTGGTGTGTGCATGTGTTGTATGTGTGGGGATGGGGGTAAATAATCACTATGTAAGATTTTGTCTCTCAAAAGTTTTTCTTGATAATATGTTGAGTCTCTCTCTCTCGTTTTTGCTTAAAAATTTGGTTTTAAAAGCTCAAGCTCAAGCAGTGTGTGATATCAAGTAAGCCACTCACTTCTGCTGCCTCATTCACATTTTTTTTTTCAATTTGTTTTCAATTAGACATGCTGTAAATTGTCACTTTTCTTATAATTTATAATGGTCCTTAGTTTTATTTGTTGAGAGACTAGTATATCTGTGTTTGTATATAGAAACTATGAATGTGTTTGTCTCACTTTTCCCCATTTCTTTGTATTTTTAGTTCCTTCTTACTTTTATGTTTGTTTTTGTTAGATACCATTAGGCAGGAGGGTATGGTCCTGTTAATGTGTACACTTTTTTCTCTCTCTTCTTTTGTCATTTTGTTTTATGACAGTTTTATTTATTTTATTTTTTATCCTTCCCTCTTTGGGAAGCTCTGATATAATTGACATATCAGTATAACCTTGCAGTCTCTTTGTCATCCTTAATTGAATCTATCTTCCCTTTCCTTAAATTAAATCTAATTCCCTCCCATTTCCTAGAAACAGTATGGCCTCTTCAGGTTTATTTCTTTGCTATGAATGTAATAATAATAATAATAATATTGTAGTAGTAGGTTGGTAGACAACAACCACCCAGGGAGGTACTACTCCCCTACCAAATGAGTGTAAGACAGAAACACATGAATGTACACATGTATACACACTCATCTGCATTTTCTTTGGGTTTTCTTAATACAGTAGACAGTCATTTAGCACGATAGTTACGTTCCTGAAAAAGTCGTGTTAGATAATTTTGTGTTAAATAATTAAAAGAACTTATGGGAAAAATAGGGTTACGTTCCTGGGAGTCCCCAAAAAGCCAAACAAGTTTTTTTTAGACCAACAGATCTTACAAAAATAAAAGTGAATATGTAATTGTAGTTCATTATCGTGATGTATTATGTTGTTTTTACTGCTTAAGACTACAAATGTAATAGAAATAATAGTATTTACCTTAAATTGTGGGTGCTGGTGTTTGTGGATGATTGTGAAGAGAGTGGAGAGTTATGCTGTGGCCCTACTGGGCTGAGGTGGATAGTAGAGGTTCTGGAACTGAAGTCGATGGTTGAACTGAGTGTCTAACTTTAAGTCAGTCAGTAAGTCAGTCACTCAGTCATTCAGTAAGTCAGTCAAGCCATTCAGTAAGTCAGTCAGTAAGTCAGTCACCAGTCATTCAGTAAGTCAGTCAAGTCATTCAGTAAGTCAGTCAAGTCATTCAGTAAGTCAGTCAAGTCATTCAGTAAGTCAGTCAAGTCTTCAGTAAGTCAGTCAAGTCATTCAGTAAGTCAGTCAAGTCATTCAGTAAGTCAGTCAAGTCATTCAGTAAGTCAGTCAAGTCATTCAGTAAGTCAGTCAAGTCATTCAGTAAGTCAGTCAAGTCATTCAGTAAGTCAGTCAAGTCATTCAGTAAGTCAGTCAAGTCATTCAGTAAGTCAGAGTCATTCAGAAAGTCATCGTCATTCAGTAAGTCAGTCAAGTCATTCAGTAAGTCAGTCAAGTCATTCAGTAAGTCAGTCAGTCATTCAGTAAGTCATTCAGTAAGTCAGTCAAGTCATTCAGTAAGTCAGTCAAGTCATTCAATAAGTCAGTCAAGTCATTCAGTAAGTCAGTCAAGTCATTCAGTAAGTCAGTCAAGTCATTCAGTAAGTCAGTCAAGCCATTCAGTAAGTCAGTCAAGTCATTCAGTCAGTCAGTCAAGTCAGTCAGTCAGTCAAGTAAGTCAGTCAGTCAGTCAAGTCATTCAGTAAGTCAGTCAAGTCATTCAGTAAGTCAGTCAGTCAGTCAAGTCATTCAGTAAGTCAGTCAAGTCATTCAGTAAGTCAGTCAAGTAAGTCAGTCAGTCAAGTCAGTCATTCAGTCAGTCAAGTCAGTCAGTCAGTCAGTAGGTCAGTCAGTCACACAAACTTATGTTTACATCTTTTTATGTGTACAAAGTAACACTTCATTACGGCCACGGGTTATGTCTTGTCTAATATCTTTGTTTTCTTCGTTAATTCAAGATCAAAACACAATTCACTCTCTCTTATTCTTCACAAACACAGCTGGCTTGTAGCCGAGGACTTTTTGACGTGTATGAAATACGTACAAATACTGGGATGGTGGGGTCCGTGGTGGCTGGGTAAGGCGGGTGGTGTCCGCTGAACAACAACAACAAGGCTGCTTTTGGGAATGGTTATTTGTTTTTCCTTCTCACAAACTGTAAGTAAGTTTATTAAGGTATACACAGATACAGTTACGAAGATTATCATACATAGCAGCATATGTGTAGAGAACCTAGGATAACCCAAAAAAGTCAGAGTGACTTAGTATTTCCATTGACTGACTTTTTTGGGGTTATCCTAGGTTCTCTACACATATGCTGCTATGTATGATAATGTATGTAACTGTACTCACCTAATTGTGGTTGCAGGGGTCGAGACTCAGCTCCTGGCCCCGTGTATCTGAATAAACTTACAGTTTGCAGGAAGGAAAAACAAATTCCCTTTTCCTCAAAGCATGAGGATTCTTAGGCAGTAAATAACCATGGGCTTACACTTGAAATCACCTGATGCATTACCGAAAAGGAGCAAGGTGAAGCGATCCTTCGCTGTCTTGAAGCCTGGTGCACTTTTCTCTTGCTGACTGATATAAGTTTGTGTTGGCATTTTCTTTCAGAAAACACTTGTCTCGTCAGCATTAAACACGATGTGGCTCATAGCCACTCTTAGTAGGACCCCCACTGACTCAATGGTTTAACCCACTGCGGGCAACCGCGCTCTCAAAATTTTTCCCCTCCTGCCGAATCGTGTAATATCATCTTTACGTTGTGTAAGATAATAATGTGTCGCAAATCTTAAATCGTGCAATACCCGTAACGTGCAACATAATCTCGTGCTAAATGACGTTCTACTGTAGTTCTTATTCTTATTATTTTCCTTTCAGTGGGGAGAAATAAATGGGATTAAGTAAGGAGTATCTGAGAGAGTTAGAGCTAAGGAAGGGGTAGCAATAATATTGAAGGATCAGTTATGGAAGGAGAAGAGAAATATATAAATGTGTAAATTCAAGGATTATGTGGATTAAAATAAGGGTCAGATGCGAAAAGTGGGTCATAATAAGCATGTATGCACCTGGAGAAGAGAGGAGTGTAGAGGAGAGAGAGAGATTTTGGGAGATGTTAAGCAAATGTATAAGAACTTTTGAACCAAGTGAGAGAGTAATTGTGGTAGGGGACCTAAATGTTAAAGTAGGAGAAACATGTAGAGAGGGTGTGGTAGGTAAGTTTGGGGTGCCAGGTGTAAATGATAATGGGAGCCCTTTGATTGAACTTTGTATAGAAAGGGGTTTAGTTATAGGTAATACATATTTTAAGAAAAAGAGGATAAATAAGTATACAAGATATGATGTAGGGCGTAATGACAGTACTAGTTTGTTGGACTACGTATTGGTAGATAAAAGACTGTTCGGTAGACTTCAGGATGTACAGGTTTATAGAGGGGCCACATATATATCAGATCACTTTTTAGTTGTAGCTACAGTGGGAGTAAAAGGTAGATGGGATACAAGGAAAATAGAAGCAGTAAGTAAGAGAGAAGTGAAGGTTTATAAACTAAAATGGAGGCAGTTAGGGAAAGATATAAACAACTATTGGAGGATAGATAGGCTAGTGAGTGTGTAGGCAATGGGGTCGAAGATGTATGGGGTAGGTTTAAGAATGTAGTCTTAGAGTGTTTAGCAGAAGTTTGTGGTTACAGGAAAGTGGATGCGGGAGGGAAGAAGAGCGATTGGTGGAATGATGATGTAAAGAGAGTAGTAAGGGAGAAAAGTTAGCATATGAGAGGTTTTTACAAAGTAGAAGTGATGCAAGGAGGGAAGAGTATATGGAGAGAAAAAGAGAGGTTAAGAGAGTGGTGAAGCAATGTAAAAAGAGAGCAAATGAGAGAGTGGGTGAGATGTTATCAACAAATTTTGTTGAAAATAAGAAAAAGTTTTGGAGTGAGATCAATAAGTTGAGTAAGCCCTGGAAACAAATGGATTTGACAGTTAAAAATAGGAGAGGAGAGTTATTAAATGGAGAGTTAGAGGTATCAGGAAGATGGAGGGAATATTTTGAGGAGTTGTTAAATGTTGGTGAAGACAGGGAAGCTGTGATTTCGTGTATAGGGCAAGGAGGAATAACATCTTGTAGGAGTGTGGAAGAGCCAGTTGTGAGTGTGGGGGAAGTTCGTGAGGCAGTGGGTAGAATGAAAGGGGGTAAGGCAGTTGGGATTGATGGGATAA
>WNWK01018486.1:0-39851 GCA_009830355.1 Cherax destructor
ATTTATTTTGTAAATTTATTGTGTTTGTTATTATGTGTTGTTATTATGTGTTTTGTGTATGTAAAACTATAGTTAATCTTTAAAAAATTATTTTTTGTGAATATTTTTGGGTGTGATTTCGTGTGTAGGGCAAGGAGGAATAACATCTTGTAGGAGTGTGGAAGAGCCAGTTGTGGGTGTAGGGGAAGTTTGTGAGGCAGTGGGTAGAATGAAAGGGGTAAGGCAGCTGGGATTGATGGGATAAAGATAGAAATGTTAAAAGCAGGTGGGGTTATAGTTTTGGAGTGGTTGGTGCTATTATTTAATAAATGTATGGAAGAGGTAAGGTACCTAGGAATTGGCAGAGAGCTGTATTGTTCCTTTGTATAAAGGCAAAGGGGACAAAGAGAGTGCAAAAATTATAGGGGAATAAGTCTGTTGAGTGTACCTGGTAAAGTGTATGGTAGAGTTATTATTGAAAGAATTAGGAGTAAGACAGAAAGCAGGATAGCAGATGAACAAGGGGGCTTTAGGAAAGGTAGGGGGTGTGTAGACCAAGTGTTTACAGTGAAACATATAGGTGAACAGTATTTGGATAAAGGTAAAGATGTTTTTGTGGCATTTATGGATTTGGAAAAGGCGTATGATAGGGTAGATAGGGGGGCAATGTGGCAGATGTTGCAGGTGTATGGAATAGGAGGAAGGTTACTGAAAGCAGTGAAGAGTTTTTATGAGGATAGTGAGGCTCAGGTTAGAGTGTTTAGGAGGGAAGGGGACTATTTCCCAGTATTGTGGGCCTTAGACAAGGATGTGTGATGTCACCGTGGTTGTTCAATATATTTATAGATGGGGTTGTAAGAGAAGTGAATGCGAGGGTCTTGGCAAGAGGTGTGGGACTAAAAGATAAAGAAGCAAATACAAAGTGGGAGTTGTCACAGTTGCTTTTTGCTGATGACACTGTGCTTTTGGGAGAGTCTGAAGAGAAGTTGCAGAGGTTGGTGGATGAATTTGGTAGGGTGTGTAAAAGAAGAAAATTGAAAGTGAATATAGGAAAGAGTAAGGTGATGAGGATAACAAAAAGAATAGGTGACGAAAGATTGGATATCAGATTGGAGGGAGAGAGTATGGAGGAGGTGAATGTATTCAGATATTTGGGAGTGGACATGTCAGCAGATGGGTCTATGAAGGATGAGGTGAATCATAGAATTGATGAGGGGAAAAGGGTGAGTGGAGCACTTGAGTCTGTGGAGACAAAGAACTTTGTCCATGGAAGTAAAGAGGGGAATGTATGAGAGTATAGTTATACCAACGCTCTTATATGGGTGTGAAGCATGGGTGATGAATGTTGCAACGAGGAGAAGGCTGGAGGCAGTGGAGATGTCGTGTCTGAGGTCAATGTGTGGTGTGAATATAATGCAGAGAATTCGGAGTTTGGAAATTAGGAGGAGGTGCGGGATTACCAAAACGATTGTCCAGAGAGCTGAGGAGGGGTTGTTGAGGTGGTTTGGACATGTAGAGAGAATGGAACGAGACAGAGTGACTTCGAGAGTGTATAAATCTGTAGTGGAGGGAAGGCGGGGTAGGGGTCGGCCTAGGAAAGGTTGGAGGGAGGGGGTAAAGGAAGTTTTGTGTGCGAGGGGCTTGGACTTCCAGCAAGCATGTGTGAGCGTATTTGATAGGAGTGAATGGAGGCACATGGTTTTTAATACTTGACGTGCTGTTGGAGTGTGAGCAAAGTAACATTTATGAAGGGATTCAGGGAAACCAGCAGGCCGGACTTGAGTTCTGGAGATGGGAAGTACAGTGCCAGCACTCTGAAGGAGGGGTGTTAATGTTGCAGTTTTATAACTGTAGTGTAAAGCACCCCTCTGGCAAGACAGTGATGGAGTGAATGATGATGAAAGTTTTTCTTTTTTGGGCCACCCTGCCTTGGTGGGAATTGGCCGATGATTTAATAAAAAAAAAAAAAATTTTGGGTGTCTGGAACGGATTAATTGTACAGTGGTCCCTCGGTTTTCGTGCATCTCCAAACTCGAACATTTATGTAAGTGTATTTTCGTAAGTCCTGTTGCAAGTGTATTTTTGGGGGTCTGAAATAGACTAAACTACGTGACATTATTTCTTAAGGAAGTAAATTCGTTCGGTAATGGCACTTGAGCAGCATTCTGGAACGAATTTTCGGCGAAAACCGAGGGACCACTGTATTTACATTATTTCTTATGGGAAATAATGGTTCAGATATCGGCCAGTTCAATTTTAGGCCTAGCTCCTGGAACGGATTACGGCCGATTTCCGGGGGTCCACTGTATTCACCACTCACTATAAGCTAAGGATGAAAATATTTTAAAGTAATGTGTGTACTGTACTCATACACAAAAGGTTATACTCCTTCATAACATCACAAAGCATCCTTAACCAATGCCAGTTTAGATTCAGAAGAAATAAAAGCACAAATGATGCAATAATAAAAATGCTAGACCTACTTTACACAGTGCTGGAAAAAGATGAATACCCACTTGGACTCTTTATCAACCTTAAGAAAGCTTTTGATACAGTAGATCACAGCATCCAACTCCTCAAGCTTGATCATTACAGTATAAGAGGCCACACACTTGCATTTATCAAGTCCTACCTTACTAATAGAAAGCAATATGTCTCTGTCAAGGACGCAACCTCCTCAACAAGACCCCTGGACACTGGTGTACCACACGGTAGCTCTCTCGGCCCCTCCTTTTCCTTTTATACATCAACTATCTTCCAAGCATTTTACAACAACTTACACCTATTCTCTTTTCTGGCGACACTTTTGTCATCTCTCACCTAAATCTAGCCTCACTTAACTCTATTGTTAATGAAGAACTCGCAAAAATAGCAAACTGGTTGACCGTCAATAAACTTACACTTAATAGAGACAAAACCTTTTACATTTTGTTTGGGAGTAGAGCAAGTGAGGTCCAACTAAACATTATGCTTAACAACACCCTTCTTGCTAAGCATAATGAGGAAAAATTCCTGGGTCTGCACCTTGATAACAACCTGAAACTCAGTACCCATATCCAACACATAATAAAAAAAGTTTCTAAAACAGTTGGCATCCTCTCAAAGATACGTTACTATGTACCACAAACAGCACTACTTACACTATACTATTCACTGATCTACCCCTACCTCACCTATGCTATTTGTGCCTGTGGTTCCACAATGAAAAACCACCTAAAATCAATAATAACACAACAAAAAGTCGCAGTGCAAATAATCACACAATCCACTGCTAGACATCACACACCCCCACTCTTCGAAGACCTTAACCTACTCACTATACAAAACATTCACTCGTACTATTGTGCAACCTACATTTACTCAACAATCAATTCTAATATAAATCCCGACCTGAAACGCTTTCTTGACAGTTTCAATAGGACCCATGGACACAACACTAGGCACAAAAACCTCTGACATTCCCTGTGTCAGACTAAATCTTTTCAAAAACTCATTGTACATAAAAGGGCCCAAAATCTGGAACTCTCTGCCAGAAATCTCCAGAACCACTGCTCATTATTATATTATAATCAAATAGAGCGCTAAACCACAGGTTAACGCTGCAGTTGAGGATGCAGGAGAGTGAGTTGTAAGAGGAGATGGACGTTTAGTAGGTATGGGGCCAGATGACAGTGGGTAGTGCAGGGTGGGGAAAAGAATCGAGTAGAAGGACTGAGGAGGTGCTAGAGGTATAATCTTCAGAGAACCACTGCTCAGCTAGCATTTTTAAAACTACAGTTAAAAAACACCTTATCTCCTTAACCCTTTCAGGGTCCAAGCCGTAGATCTACGCATTATCCACAGGGTCCAAACCGTAGATCTACGCCATGAGCTCAGCTCACTGAAATAAGCTGTGATCGGTAAATTTGGGCCTAGATATGAGAGAATGCACCTATGTATGTGGTAAGTGTGCACCATATAAAGTAAATACTGAAGCACGCAGTGCATGAGAAAAAAAAAACTGCGACTGTGTTTTTCGATTAAAACAGCAACTTTGTGGTGTATTTTCATGTGGTTTTTATGGTTGTATTTGCGGTTTCTTGGTCTCATTTGATAGAATGGAAGATATATTACAGAAATAGAGATGATTTTGATTGGTTTTAGTACTGAAAATAGCTTCTAATTGAACTCAAAGTAGCGGAAATGTTTGATTTTTGCTGATTTTCAAGAGTAAACAAATCACATCATGCGACCAATACACGTCAACTGGTGGGTCTAATATACATTTACAAATGCACTGATAGTGTTTATACAATTATTACAATATTGCATAAGAGTAATTCATCTATTTTTTGGTGTGAATAAAAATTCTTTATGTAAATCAAAAATAAAAATCGAATTCATCTGTAAAGCCTGGAAACGTAACTAAAAAACTATACGTATATGCATTTGTCAATATCATGAACATAGAAAAACTCCTTCATCAATATAATTAATACAGCCTCTCCTCACTTAGCGACGTACTTGTTTACCAACGACTCAGACTTACTACGGCCTCTCTGGCTGGTATCCATACTTAAATAATGTATATTAGAGCTGATTTCCTCTATTCTGATTATTACAATATACTGTACATTACTGTATAAACATTTAAAAATATACCAGAAATGTTATAAATGGTGCAAGGTGACATTAAAACAATATCACAGATGGTTCACACAAACTCACTACCATTATGGAATGCTCCTCACTTAGCAATGAATTTGTTTACCAATGTGGTCTTAGGAACTGAACTCTCAATATCTGTACAGTGGTACCTCTACTTACAAGCAGTTCCCAACTCGGACAATTATGCAAGTGTATTTTTGTAGGTGCTTTTGTAAGTGTATTTTTGGGGGGTCTGAAATGGATTAATCTAATTTTCATTATTTCTTATGGGAAAAAATTCCTTCGGTATCGGCACTTGAATAGTCATCTGGAACGAATTAAGCTCGTAACTCGAGGTACCACTATATTCATCTCAAATGTTAATCACTCCATTGTGGCTGCCTAAGGTTAATATAATCAAAATTGTACGTCTTCTCTACAATACTTATTAAAGCCATATAGCATTACCTAATAGAATACTCAGTTCTCTTGTATTCATTGTAAATCATCTAATGACCATATGTACGTACTCTTATTGCCTTATTAATCTTAAGTTAATTTTAAGTTTGCCCGAAATGCTCTGTATATAAAGGGGCTTTTGGCATGTACACCAAATTATTATATTGTTTTGTATAAACATGTACACATCATGTCAAAATAAAATATTATTATTATTATTATATGCATTTTTTAAACCTAGCTCTATTGCTCACCTAATTTATGATAGTGTAAACGTTATCAGGCTTTTATATGCATTTGAAAGTGAAAAATGGGTAAGTGTCACTTTACAGTGATTTTTGCTTTACAGCAGTAGCCCGGAACCTAACCTGCTGTATAAGCAGTGCCTGCCTGTATTGTATTATATATACAGTAGTGTATTTGAAGAAATCTATAAGTAAAAAACTTATTTTAATATTGCTGATGACTGGGATTACCTTAAGACGTTTCAACACCCCCCACAACCTGATCACAAGCTAGGCTGATAACATCCGTGTTCACCCATGTGATTAATTTACAATTTTAAACAAACCAATGAGAAAAAAAAATAAAGTTCAAAATGTAAAAGTACAGGTTAACAGAAGAGACATTACTATTACAGTGGAACCCCGACTTACGATGTTATCATCTTACGTTATTTTCGATAACCGATATTTATAACGTAAGAAATTTGATTGTGACTTACGATGTTTGCTTCGTCTTACGACTTTCGTACCGGACCTGTCCGCTTGGCGCCCAGCTGAGCGCGCACTCCAGGGAGCGTCAGTGCTATTGTTTACAAGCGAGAGCGACCACCCACCCACACCCACGCATTCATACCAGTATATTGTCATTATTCCACTGTTTTTAGTGCTTGCAACTGCTAAATAAGCTACCATGGGTCCAAGGAAAGATCCTAGTGCTAAGCCTGTGGTAAAGAATGTGCAGGGAGTGAAGCATTTATGCAGGGAGTATAGCATTTATGCAGGGAGTGTAGCATTTATGCAGGGAGTGTAGCAGGCATGCAGGGAGTGAAGCAGGGATGCAGGAAGTGTAGCAAAGATGCAGAGAGTGTAGCAGGGATGCAGGGAGTGTAGCAGGGATGCAGGGAGTGTAGCAGGGATGCAGGGAGTGTAGCAGGGATGCAGGGAGTGTAGCAAGGATGCAGGGAGTGTAGCAAGGATGCAGGGAGTGTAGCAAGGATGCAGGGAGTGTAGCAAGGATGCAGGGAGTGTAGTAGGCATGCAGGGAGTGTAGCATTCATGCAGGGAGTGTAGCATTCATGCAGGGAGTGTAGCATTCATGCAGGGAGTGTAGCATTCATGCAGGGAGTGTAGCATTCAAAGAAAAGGCCAGTAACCCCAGAAAAGAACTTGGTACCTGCAGTGTTAATGGAAGGGGATTCCCCTTCCAAACACTAGCATACTACTCCACCTTCTCCCCTCCTCCCGTCCTCCACACATCAACAACTCTTCAATAAATGTAAGTGACATGTTATTGTTCAATATTTGCATGTGTATTTAGGTATTCTTTATTAAATTTTGTATTATTTAATGTCAAAAAGTTCTAAAAATATTTTATTTAACTACTTTTGGAAGTCTTGGACGGATTAAATTTATTTCCATTATTTCTTATGGGGAAAATTGATTCGTTTAACGATATTTTCGCCTTAAAATATGCCCTCTCTGACGGATTAATATCGTAAGTCGGGGTACCACTGTATTTTCATGGGGAAGCACTAACCCTGTAGGGGTGATATAGCACCTGGGGAATGGGAGGCAATCAGGTTTTACCCATGGAAAAAGTGAGCTAAAATTCCTTGGATCAAGAGCCCTTTGCCAGCATTACGGCACTCCTTTAATGGGCGTGTGAAAAATCGCAGGGTAAGGAGATAAAAAAATCCAGTGTCCCACCCCTTAGCAATTAATCCAGTCGCAGGATTTTATTTTAATTTTGTATCATAAATGCATGCTATTTACACCTTATTTGATAAACCTTCTTTAATCTTGATTATGACATTTTTTTCTGTGTATTTAAGCAGAAACATACTTGTCATGTGAAAAGAATATTAGTAATCTTAAAGTTCTCAAGTCACCGATCATTCAGAAGCCTCCAATATTTTTCTAAGGGCAAGAACTAACCTAATTTAACCTACCATATCTTAATTTAAAATAAAACTAAATTATAATTATGTTGTAGGATAACTTGCAATCTGGACCACTTGCTGACATCGTGACTAGGAAATCTGGAGACTGCACCGGATGTATACCATACACATTTTTAACGTTAGCTGACTTCTCTGGCAATAGATACTAGAGTTACTGAAGACACAGCCTGTGCAATTTTAAAATTACATGTGAAATTCTCATGTTTACAGTGATTTGAGTTCTATCTTAAAATGCTGAAGGAGTGCAGCCTAATTTCAAAAACTGCCCACAAAGCAAAGTGTGATAAATAAGTAAGTTTATTCAGATATAGGCACACATAAATACAGTTACATAAATTATCATACATAGCAGCACAAGTGTAGATTACTTAGGATAACCCAAGAAAGTCAAAGTGATTTATTTCCATTGGGGTCCTTGTAATATCTTATTATTTAAACCTTAAAAGTTAAAACAGCAAAGATAATCATCACATATACATTACTGTAATATCACATGCTGGGGAATGCCACATCATAGCACATGGGAAAAATTACAAATACTTCTCCAAGACTGCTTCATGTGTGCCATGTGCTGCATTAATTATTCTATTATTTATAGCAATTTTGAGGTGTGTTCCTGGTAACTCAGCATACCTAGCAGCATACACCACCAACCATTCAGTAGCCAAGTGTGTAGCTTAAAGCTTTGTCACTGTATAATATACATGATGATTTAGACATGTGATAATGAACCTTGAGAAAAAAAAGCTGCATTTTTCATGTGCTTTATAGCCCTTTACGGTAACGAGTGACATGATAAAACAACAACCGTAAACATGTCGTGGCATAACAGAAAATTATAAGATGCATTCCAACATTATATTCTGCTCAACACTTAATTAATACATTGCAGTAAATACGATGTTTTGGAATGAACAAGATATGTTTTCCAATTTCACTATCAAATTTCAAACACTTATGGCAATGATACACATAACACGTACAGCTCTAGTCAGCCCTTGGACTTCTGTCATAATCTGCTCATACTCTAGTTTTCCTTCGGCTTCCCTTTGTTGTAGTAACGCTATCTTTTCCTGAAATTTTCTTGGGCTTGGCGTCGCCATTTTGCACTAGACGAAGAAATGTTTGTTGTGTTCCAATATTGTCTAAAAATCAACTTATCCTAACATTTTTAACTCTTTTAAACGCAACTCTCTTTTATATTGCCAGAATATTTAGCGCGCTTGCTTACATTACTCATGGTGATTAGCGCTCTTAATGATATACATGTAAAACTTGATGTAAGGAAATATATAAAGTACTAAACAGTGATACAATAACAAGCACTGCAATGCGTAATTTTCAATCTGTGAGACACACCTCATATCACAGCACAGTAATTTAATTCCTCGGACTCCCGGTAACCTAACCTAGCATTGCAGTGCTCAAGGCAACAGCCATATTTCTTTATGAATGAATTTGACTGCCTTTTGTGAGGACGTCAAGGTCATGTTCCCCGTTTTCTGTGAGAGATCAGCTGGTGGGAGGACACATGACATGTATCCTGATACATGTTAGTCCAGACAACACCTTCCTGTGTCAACACCTGCACCACAGTGACACCTGCAGTGCCGCCGCCACTCCTCCTGCAGCACCATGTTAAAACCCAGAACACTAACTCAGATCCTGAGTCAGGCCAACACTGGCGGGGTCCAGAGTGCCTTGTAAGTTACACTGGCGGGATCCAGAGTGCCTTGTAAGTTACACTGGCGGGGTCCAGAGTGCCTTGTAAGTTACACTGGCGGGGTCCAGAGTGCCTTGTAAGTTACACTGGCGGGATCCAGAGTGCCTTGTAAGTTACACTGGCGGGATCCAGAGTGCCTTGTAAGTTACACTGGCGGGTCCAGAGTGCCTTGTAAGTTACACTGGCGGGATCCAGAGTGCCTTGTAAGTTACACTGGCGGGATCCAGAGTGCCTTGTAAGTTACACTGGCGGGTCCAGAGTGCCTTGTAAGTTACACTGGCGGGATCCAGAGTGCCTTGTAAGTTACACTGGCGGGGTCCAGAGTGCCTTGTAAGTTACACTGGCGGGGTCCAGAGTGCCTTGTAAGTTACACTGGCGGGTCCAGAGTGCCTTGTTACACTGACAGGGTCCAGAGTGCCTTGTTACACTGGCGGGATCCAGAGTGCCTTGTAAGTTACACTGACAGGGTCCAGAGTGCCTTGTAAGTTACACTGGCGGGGTCCAGAGTGCCTTGTAAGTTACACTGGCGGGATCCAGAGTGCCTTGTAAGTTACACTGGCGGGGTCCAGAGTGCCTTGTAAGTTACACTGGCGGGGTCCAGAGTGCCTTGTAAGTTACACTGGCGGGGTCCAGAGTGCCTTGTAAGTTACACTGGCGGGGTCCAGAGTGCCTTGTAAGTTACACTGGCGGGTCCAGAGTGCCTTGTAAGTTACACTGGCGGGTCCAGAGTGCCTTGTAAGTTACACTGGCGGGTCAGAGTGCCTTGTAAGTTACACTGGCGGGTCCAGAGTGCCTTGTAAGTTACACTGGCGGGGTCCAGAGTGCCTTGTAAGTTACACTGGCGGGTCCGAGTGCCTTGGTTACACTGGCGGGTCCAGAGTGCCTTTGTTACACTGGCGGGTCAGAGTGCCTTGTAAGTTACACTGGCGGGGTCCAGAGTGCCTTGTAAGTTACACTGGCGGGGTCCAGAGTGCCTTGTAAGTTACACTGGCGGGGTCCAGAGTGCCTTGAGTTACACTGGCGGGTCCAGAGTGCCTTGTAAGTTACACTGGCGGGGTCCAGAGTGCCTTGTAAGTTACACTGGCGGGGTCACGAGTGCGCTTGTAAGTTACACTGGCGGGGTCCAGAGTGCCTTGTAAGTTACACTGGCGGGTCAGAGTGCCTTTAAGTTCACTGGCGGGTCAGAGTGCCTTGTAAGTTACACTGGCGGGGTCCAGAGTGCCTTGTAAGTTACACTGGCGGGTCCAGAGTGCCTTGTAAGTTACACTGGCGGGTCCAGAGTGCCTTGTAAGTTACACTGGCGGGTCCAGAGTGCCTTGTAAGTTACACTGGCGGGTCCAGAGTGCCTTGTAAGTTACACTGGGGTCAGAGGCGAGTCAGGCGTCAGTGCCTTGTAAGTTACACTGGCGGGGTCCAGAGTGCCTTGTAAGTTACACTGGCGGGTCCAGAGTGCCTTGTAAGTTACACTGCAGGGTCCAGAGTGCCTTGTAAGTTACACTGGCGGGGTCCAGAGTGCCTTGTAAGTTACACTGGCGGGGTCCAGAGTGCCTTGTAAGTTACACTGGCGGGATCCTGAGTGCCTTGTAAGTTACACTGGCAGGGTCCAGAGTGCCTTGTAAGTTACACTGGCGGGGTCCAGAGTGCCTTGTAAGTTACACTGGCGGGGTCCAGAGTGCCTTGTAAGTTACACTGGTGGGGTCCAGAGTGCCCTGTAAGTACACTGGCGGGTCCAGAGTGCCTTAGTAGTTCATCATCTGTACATGGGGTCCAGAGTGCCTTGTAAGTCACACTGGCGGGGTCCGGAGTGCCTTGTAAGTCACACTGGCGGGGTCCGGAGTGCCTTGTAAGTCACACTGGCGGGGTCCGGAGTGCCTTGTAAGTCACACTGGCGGGGTCCGGAGTGCCTTGTAAGTCACACTGGCGGGGTCCGGAGTGCCTTGTAAGTCACACTGGCGGGGTCCGGAGTGCCTTGTAAGTTCACTGGGGGTCAAGTGTAAGTTACACACTGGCGGTCAGAGTGCCTAAGTCACTGCTGTGGTCAAGTGCCTGTAAGTTTACTGGGGGTCGAGTGTAGTACACTGCGGAGTCAGTCTTGTAAGTTACACTGGCCAGCCTGATCCTATGAATCACTGAGGTCCATTCTTGTCATATCACTGGGGTCAAGTCTTTTAAGTATACACAAGGATCCATGCCTTGTAAGTTACACTGTGGGGTGGATCCTGTAAGTCACACTGGCGGGGTACAGTGCACCTTGTAAGTTAATATTTATTGTGTTAGAGCTTCAAGCAGTGTCACTACATGCTGCTCGAGAGCTCTTGATCTAGTATATACGTAATTGGCACCACCTTTCCTTTCCTGCAATCCTATCTCATTGTCTCTCATTCCACAGGCACAATTTTGTAGTATCTACAAGGACCACAATAGAAATGTCACTTACTTTTTTTGGGGGGTTATCCTAGGTAATTTACACATGTTAAACTATGATAATTGTACTAATTGTCAGCAATTTTCTATATCAAACGAACGTGATCTCACCAACTTCCTTAGACAAGCTGACATTACCATTACTGATTAGCCTATTGTCCTCAACACATAATATACGTGTGGTGTATTAGTGTATGTTACTACTACTTTGTGAAATTTTTTGTACTATATACTAGCTAGTACCAACTACCTCATACACTATGTACTTTACTTTTAGTGCTATTACTTGCTTCAACTTTATAATATAAATCAAATCTTGCTTCTAAGTTAATTTTATATCATATTTACTATCTGTCCATTTAATTTAATCCCCATTTATATATTCTCTTGAAATAGTTCCCAGCAAATCAATACCTAGTACTGCCTTTCATCCAATAATTCCTTTTACTTAAGGTGCTAATTCTGGTGCTAAAGTGTTTTACTCTTTTATTTACTATTATATTCCCTAAAGTGTTAACCTCGTAATTAAGGTGCTATTTTTGGTGCTAAAGTGTTTTACTCTTTTTATTTACTATTATATTCCCTAAAGTGTTAACCCTCATTGTTTACTATTATATTCCCTAGATTTTATCTTAAAAAAAAAAAATCTAACTGCCACAGTTCTTTTATTAATTTTATTATAATAATTAAGGTGCTAACTCAGGTACTAATTTACTTTACTTTCATTGTTTGCTATCATTTTCCTAGCTCCTTTATTCCCAGCTTTAGTAAACTACCATAGTTCAATCAATTGCATTTGTATAAATTGACTAAGGTACAAATTCACGTGCCAAGAACTCTGTCAAATACCCTGTATCTCTACAAACTCTAATTAAAAATTTGTAATAATCAAATAGTTCCTAAGCATTTATTCTAGTATCATATTATTAAGTTTAGTATTATCTATTCTCAGGACTAGTTATAGAATCACATCAAATCTTATGATTACAGGAATTGATCCTGATATCAACCTATTATTAAATGACTTACATGATTCCAACAGCAACTGTAACTATTACACAGCAGATCAAGCAAAGACATTACTCAGAGCCAACAATAACATAACTATCTTCAATTACAATGTTAGATCTTTGAGCAAACATTATGATGACCTCACAGCACTACTCCAATCCCTCCAGACCAATATGTCAATCATCACACTCACTGAGACCTGGCTGAAGCCTGATACTACAGATGTCTATGGCATCCCAGGTTACACAGCCATTCACAATTGCAGGACAGATCAGCTAGGGGTGGAATAGCTATATATTACTCAGATCAACTTGAATGTATCAATAACTCTTGCATAAGGGATGAGCATGGAGAATATATTATAGCTAAATTTAAATCAAAAGACCTGCAAAAACCCCTCACAGTGATAAACATCTACAGATTACCACAGTCAAACATTCACCATTTTAGTGAAAAACTAGGTAACCAATAACTGATGCACACATGAACAAATAAAATAAATAAATAAAAGATTTCATAATCAACAAGTACATGTACATGGTATACAGGCCTAGCTGACACCAGTGACATACTACTATATAGAAAGTCCCTTGTTATGCTGAGCATTTCGGGCAGATTAGGTCAGTGTCCTAGGATGCGACTCACACCAGTCGACTAACACCCAGGTACCCATTTTACTGATGGGGAACATAGACAACAGGTGTAAAGAAACACGTCCAATGTTTCTGCCCTGGCTGGGAATCGAACCCAGGCCTTCGCCGTGTGAAGCGAGAGCTTTAGCCACCAGACCATTTGCTGCTCACAGGAGACTTCAATATAAATCTCCTACATGACCAGGACCCACAAGTAACAGAATTCACAAACACTATGAGCAACTGCTTGTTACTACCAACAATATCAAAACCTACAAGAATCTCCGAGACTAGTACCTCATTACTAGACCACATCTGGACTAATACTATAGCCCCTCTAAAATCAGGCATCATCACAGACAACACCACAGACCACTATCCGACCTTTCTCATAACTAATCTTGGTAAATTGCCCCTAGATATTACAAAAGTTACCTTCAGACTACATAATGAGTCAGCTGTAAATAACTTTATAACAGCTATGATTAACATTGACTGGCATAATGAGTTAGAAACATATACAGATACTAATGAATGCATCAAGAATTTCCTTAACAAAACCCACCACCTCTATAACAAACATTGCCCTAAAAAAACTAAACAGATCACAGCTAAGAGACTTAACAATCCCTGGCTAACACCCAGCATCCTTAAATCCATTAACAAAAGGCACCAATATGAAAAACAATACAGAAGGGGTCTAATAACCAGAGAACAATCCAACGCTACTCATCAACCCTTACCAGCCTGATAAGGAGATCAAAAAAATTGTATTATGAGAACAGACTCCAGAACATAAAAGGTGATATGAAAAGACCTGGAAGACCCTATCTGCAATTCTAGGAAATAATAAGATAGCGAAAAACAACACCATCAAATTATCAAGAGCAGATGAACCCTACTCTCACCTACTGAGACAGCAAACAGACTTAATGTTTTCTTCTCCACCATAGGAAAGAATCTAGCGAGTAAAATCCAAGCTCAAACACCCGTCCAACAGACTACCTCACAAACACCTACCCTAATACGCTATTCCTAGCTCCTACCAACCCAATTGAAGTCTCGCTCATAATCAACACCCATAAAAACAAGGCAGGAGACATAAACAGCCTACCAACGTTTATGTACAAAAAGCTTCACAGGTACTGTCACCAATTATAGCAACACTATTCAATAAATCCATTGAAGCCTCTACCTTTCCATCAATTCTCAAAATAGCTAGGGTCACCCGATCCACAAAGGAGGTGATCAAACAGACCTGAATAATTATAGACCAATTTCTAATTTACCATTGCTTTCTAAAATCTTCGAAAAATTAATTCATAGACAAATCTATTCCTACCTCGTCTCACACAATGTACTCAACCCTGTCAATTTGGATTCAGGACAAACAAGAGCACAAACGATGCTATTACACACATGTTGGAGTTAATATATACAGCACTTGAGAAAAAGAAGTCCCACTGGGAATCTTCATTGATCTCCGCAAAGCTTTTGATACAGTCGACCATGATTTACTGCTCACAAAATTAGCACACTATGGTATAAGGGGCACCCACTCAACTACCTAAAATCATACCTCACCAACAGAAGCCAATACGTGTACACAAATGGAGAGAACTCTTCCACACAACCAATTACAGTCGGAGTCCCTCAAGGAAGTGTCCTGGGGCCACTCCTATTCCTCATTTACATAAATGACCTACCGAATGCATCACAACTACTCAAACCCATTTTATTTGCAGATGACACAACATATGTCTTCTCTCACCCAAATCCAGTTATACTGGCCAACACTGTTAATGCCGAATTACAGAAAATATCAACATGGATGACGACTAACAAGCTTACTCTCAATACTGACAAGACCTACTTCATACAGTTTGGAAGCAAAGTCACAAATGTTCCACTTAACATAACACTTAATGGTACACCCATCACAAGACTCACAGAGGAAAATTCCTAGGAATCCACCTTGACAGTAGCCTTAAATTCCAAACACATATACAACAAATTTCCAAGAAAATCTCGAAGACAGTAGGCATATTATCAAAGATACGCTATTATGTACCTCAATCAGCTCTCCTTGCACTATATCATTCACTTATCTACCCGTATCTCACCTATGGAATCTGTGCATGGGGATCAACAACGTTAAATCACCTTAGACCACTCATAACACAACAAAAGGCCGCAGTCAGAATGATAACAAATTCCCACTCTAGACAGCATACTCCACCAATATTCAAAGTCTCAAACTACTCACCGTAAAGAACATTCATACTTACTCTTGTGCCTACTACATATATAAAACTTTACACTCTAATATAAACCCTCTGCTCAAAACTCTCCTCACCAACTTTAATAGGACCCATGACCACAACACACGACACAGATCACTTTTTGATATACCCGTGTTCATATCAACCTATGTAAAAATTCTATGCACATAAAGGGCCCCAGAATCTGGAATTCATTACCAGTAAATATTAAGATAATCTTGTCTGATAATCAATTTAAGACTCAACTCAAAAACCACCTACTCACCCAAACCTAAATGATCATGCTATAAACTACTTTGAAAAATGCTCATTGTTACTTTCCTATACGATAATCTCAATTTTTAATAATATGTTACTATTATGTTACCCCCTACTCATATTATAAGTTAATGTCAAAAATGCTCAATGTTATTTTCCTTAAGATAATCTCAATTCCATATTATCATTCAAGAATCTTAACACCTGTAACAATCTAAGATCTAATATCATCATATAAAAATTTAAACAGTAAAGTTTCATCATATTGTAATTTTGAAAATAATTTTTAACTAGAATAAACTCAATAAATTTCTCTAATATTAAGTACATAGTTTTTAAGGACTAGAATAAGCTGCCCCTAATGCCATGGCATGTCAGTGGCTCTCCTTGCACTCAATTTACATTGTAACTTCCGATACCCATGTAACCTGCAATGAAATAAAATTTGTTTGTTTGTTTGTTAGTGACCCCTATGGTTTAGCGCTTCAGCATAAATGTAATAATGTGTATGTTAATTTATGGTACATGGTGTTTTAAATATATGGACCCAGTTTCAATGATAGTTGAATTTCAAATTAGGTCCATCTCTTTGAAACACCCTGTATTTTGTGAACAGGGCCAGCACCAAAAGTTCTATATTGGGGGAATATGGGGAAACTGGGAGACTCTCTGAAGCAGCAGCATTATTAATACTACCTCTGTATACAGTGCCCCGTGGCCTGGTGGCAAAAGCTCTCACTTCATATGGTGAGGGTCCATTGGACGTGTTTCCTAACACCAGTTGTTAATGTTCACCCATCAGTAAAATGGGTACCTGGGTGTTAGTCGACTGGTGTGGGTCGCATCCTTGGACAAAACTGACCTAATTTGCCCAAAATGGTCTGCATAACAAGGGGCTTTCTATATACAGTGGACCCTCGGTTAACGAAAGGTTCCGTTAACAAAAGCTTCGGAAAACTAAAGCTTTTTTCGTAATCGGTTAGCGAAAAATTCCTCGGTTAGCGAAAGGTATTAGACGTGTCCGCCTGCTCCGCGCAACCGCAGGACGCCAGTGAAGCGTTGTTTACCATTGAGAGAACATTACCTAGCGCGCTCTTTCAAAGATTCACAATATACGTATTTGATGTCTTTTTTGGTGGTTTAGTGATTGTCACTGTGAAATAAGTCACCATGGGTCCAAAGAAGCTTCCTAGTGGCACCCCTGTGGTAAAGAGAGTGAGGAACACCATCGAACTGAAGAAGGAAATCATAGAAAAATGTGAGAGTGGTGTACGTCTGAGTGATCTTGCCAGGATGTACAAGAAAACTCCATCTACTATCGGCACTATCCTGGCACAGAAATGAGATCAAGGAAGCTAATGTTGCAAAAGGGGTTAATTTGTTAATGAAACAAGATCGAAAACAGTGGATGAGGTTAAGTTGTCGTGTGGATCCATGAAACAGAGAACGGGTGATAGTACAGTGGTACTGAGTTACGATGGTCCTAAATCGCTTTATGTAAGTTTATTTTAAATGCTTTTGTAGTATATTTGGGGTGTAAGGACTAGTCTATTTACATTATTCCTATGGGGATAAATTCTTGTAATGGCACTGAACAGCATTCTGAACGAAAATATCGTAACTCGAGTACCACTGTATTTCTATGGCGATAATTTGTGAAAAGGCAAGGAAGTTGCACGCAGATCTTGTGAAGACAATGCCGGGAAACCCAAAGTGGTGAGGAGAGTGATTTTAAAGCCAGCAAAGGCTGGTTTGAGAAGTTTAAGAAACGTAGTGGCATACCAATGTTGTGAGGCATGGTGAGGCAGCCAGCTCAGACAAACGTGCAGCTGAAAATTTGTGCAGGAATTCAAGGGGTTCGTAGAGGCTGAACAATTCCTCCCCCAACAAGTGTTTAATTGTGATGAAACAGGCCTGTTTTGGAAGAAAATGCCCAACAGGACCTACATTACTCAGGAGGAAAAGGCACAGCCAGGACACAAGCCTATGAAAGACAGGCTAACTCTTATGATGTGTGCCAATGCCAGTGGTGATTTTAAAGTGAAGCCTTTACTGGTGCATCACGCAGAAAATCCCAGACCCTTCAGGAAACACAGTGTTGACAAGAATAAATTGTGTGTGCATTGGAAAGCTAACATCAAGGCATGGGTCACTACGGAGGTTTTCAAGGAAAATCTCCGTAGTCAGTGCACTATTGAGGACTGTCTTATTTCCATTGTGATCCTTTAATCTTGTCCCCCAGGATACAAACCACATCAGTCGATTAATACCCATTTACAGTATACCTACTTTTGGTTAGGTGAACAGGGACAGCAGGTGTTACAAAACATGTGCAACGTTTTCCACTTGTGTTGGGGATTGAACCACAGACACTCAGTATGTGAACCAAGTGCACTGCCAACCAAGCCACAGGACACTATGCACAGCAACTTGGGCAAACTTAGACTATAAATAAAACTACAATACTTAAAGATTACATACAAGATTGAATGGTAGTTTCAGAAATTACATTAAAAGATTAGCTTTAGGGTGTAAATATGACTGTATTAATGTAGCATTTGCAACTTTAATGCTTTCCCTTTAATATAATAATAAAAATATAAAAAAATTGTGAAAATTAATTGTGATGTAGTTTAAATTTAGCATTGGAGAACCCTAATAAAAATTAGTCATATTGGTTATAACAGATCCATAGATCCCATTTCATCACTACTAATACAATAGCAAACCTAACAAAAACTTTATTTCTTTCTTTCTACAGTACAAAATGTAGTTTACATGTTATAAAATATCATTAAGCACAAAAGAAAGCCACTAGCATGTGGAGCATTTCGGGCAGACTGAAAAGATGCTCTCAAGCTTTGTTTCTTCCGTACTCTACGAATGTAGTTTTTTGTTTTGTAAAGAACACTAAAACATTTATTTATGTTGTATGTTTTCATAATTGTACGTAAACATTGTGCATTCTCTTTTCCAGCTCCAGAGTATTTGCCAACAATGGTATTCTCAGTTTTTCAGTCTTCATAGTTTATCTCTGTCCTTAGAACCATTATTAACATATCTTTGACGTTTTTCTGTTGTACAGTATCTATTTAAAACATGGACACTATACACTGAACCCTCTAATTAACAGACTAATATGGGGAAAGGGGATGTACATTATTGCCAGTTAACCATAATTCCGAATTATAAAATTAAGTTTTTCATGATCATAACATTAACGTACAAAGATCTGAGTCAGTGGATGAAGTACACTGATTAAGAAAACTACCAGATGCTTAGAATACAGGTATTGTAACCCATAGTACTACATTACCTTTCATGGTGGAGAACTGTGTAAATTGCCATGATTGATAGTGGTGACTCAGAATAACTTTCATTCTGAGTTAGATCAGCTGTAAAGCTCTTCTAGTAAAAATATAGATGGGTGAGAAGACATAGATATCAGACACTGTTTTTTATCATGTTCCTCACATACAAATGCTACAAGACTCCAAACTCAACCTTTATTGTTTAAAGTTTCTGCTTAACACAAACAACCATGTTTCCTCTTGGCCCCACCACTTGCTTCAGAAGCCATTATTAATTTCACTTTACTGAATGCGTTAATAGTCACACAAATCGCTGTAAATTCAGGGAAAATTGAGGACTGATAAGTGCATGAGTGAGCAAGCATGTTGCAACACTGGCTAATACAAGTCAGATGTTGGGATCATTGGACTTAGTCTGATCAGTCAGAAGACAACTGAACATTATTGCTATGGACATAATTTGGAATTGCATCCTGTTTTCCATTTTGTGAGATGATTCCAACGTTTGTCTGGCAAATTTCTTTTGTCTGTAATTTCTGAATAACATTTTTAGCATGAAGTTTGCCACTATAACTTACTAGTTTTTCATCACATCACAAAATATTCATTTGTGTTTCCTGTGTATTCTCCCACAAAACACACTGGTTCACATGATTCAGTTATTTTTCTTACTTTAAACCTTTTCTTTAAATTTCCTTCAAAAATGTGCAAGTTTGCTTTATGTTGAAATAATCCATTCATCAGTGTAACTTTCATATTCCTTCTCTTGTCATCTCCAATAGTTTGGAGAAATTGGCCACACTTTTTCTGACAAACTTAAAGAACACAAAAGTGTTAGCCTTGCCAACACTAACAGTGCTCTTTTCTCTCATACTAGTGGTCACGGTCATCCTATTAACTGGTTCTCTGCCAAAACTGCCAACCCTTCTTCTAGCCATCATAGACACTGTCTTGTTGAAGCATCCCTTATACCCAGCTTTTCTAATATGAATCTTAGTAACTGACTTTGTGTACACAACTTTCCTAAAATGAATCTTGGTACTGGCTCTATAGATGCCTGTATTTCTCATTACATTGTCAAATGCTCCAAACTTCAGAACACTCATAACTTGGCCTGATCTTTATCTCCTCCTCTCCTTACCTCCTATCCTGTCCTATATTTTCTTTGCCTTTCCTGTCTTCTGCATAGGTGGGTTCTGTCCTATAAGATTTTGTCCCACTGGGATTTGGTCCTACCCTCATGGGCCCTTAGTGCTCTTGCAGTGCTCCTCTTTTCTCTTGTTCTTAGACAAACTACATTATTACTACTACCGCTATCTCTTCACAAAGTATCCACCCTCTGACCCTTTTTTTGCTACTACTAGTAGCTTCTTATTGCCTCCTCTATCACTGTTGCATTACTTTTTCTACTACTACTACCACCACCACCACCACCACCACCACCACCACTACTACCACTTTCAAAAATGCTCAATGTTATTTTCCTATAAAATCATTTAATTTTTTACTATTATGTTACCACTTACTCACCCTAAACTAAATACTCATACTGTAAATTACTTTCAAAAATGCTCAATGTTATTTTCCTTAAGAAAATTTCAATTTTTACTATTAATTACCATCCTACTAAACACTTGTTACAATGTAATATCATCATATTGTAATTTGAACAATGTAATATCATCATATTGTAATTTGAACAATGTAATATCATCATATTGTAATTTGAACAATGTAATATCATCATATTGTAATTTGAACAATGTAATATCATCATATTGTAATTTGAACAATGTAATATCATCATATTGTAATTTGAACAATCTAATATTTAAATAAAACAAACTCAATCAATTTTTCTAATATTATGTACATAGTCTATAAGCCATTAGATTAAGCTGCCCTTAATGCCATGGCATGTCAGTGGCTCTCCTTGCAGTTCAGTTAATGATTGTAATTCCAAAATCTATGTAAACATGCAATGAAATAAATATTTGAATTTGAATACTATTCCCTGCTTTCATTACACTACTACTGTCCCCACCCCTCTCATACATGTATATGTATTCTGGCTCCATTACTTTCATGCCTCTGTGTGACTAGTTAATGATCCAAGTCAGACTGAAACATTATCATAAGTTTCAGTCTCCTATGTGCAGGTTATTTGTGTATTTCAGGTCTGATAAAGTCAAAAATTTCAGGTTGCTTAATCTAGAAGGAGCATTGCTGGCATTTAGTGGATATGGAGATCGTGATGCTCGTGTCACAGCTGCTATTGCAAGTAATATTTGGGCAGTTTATGAAAAGAATGGACGTAATGCCTTCTCAGAAGACAAGCTGAATATGGTTCTAATGGAATGTGAGGTAAGTTTAGCTTATTATACTTGTAAAATTCTAATAATAATAATAATAATACGACATGACTTTCATTTTTTAAAATGTAATGGAACATGGTACTATGGTTATTTGTGAAATTATTATAGTACTATAGTTTTATATTAGAGTGTCATTGCCAGTATTTTACATTTTGAGTAAAAGTGTACTGGATGGGATTAAAGATGGGAGAATTTTTTTGTATGCTATTCATTACTATTTGAATTTTAAATTCTGTACTGTATTAAGATAATTACAAATTAATTTATTATATTTGGAAAAAATTATCTAATACAGTGGACCCCTGGCTAACGAACACCCCGGAAATCGTACAATTATGTAAGTATAATATTGTAAGTGCTTGTGGAAGTGTATTTTTGGAGGTCTTAAATAGACTAACCTACGTGACATTATTTCTTAAGGAAGTAAATTCGTTCGGTAATGTCACTTGAGCAGGCTTCTGGAATGAATTTTGTTCGTTAGCCGGGGTTCCACTGTATATAATTAAACCAAAATTATTGTATCCTGTACTATATTGTACATACATGTGTAAAGTTTGATTATGCAAGCAACAGGTGAAGATTTGTAGGGATCCTTATATTACATATTTACTTATTTGCTGCTACAAGAGCAGAGCTATGCTTGTGGTGTCTCATCTTCATTCATATGTTTATCATGTCATTTTTTAGTTTATAATGTATTTAACACTTCCTCTTCCAGTTTATTCCATTCTTCCACCACTCTTTTTGGTTAAGACAAATTTCCTAGAATGTCTTCAGCTTTATTTTTAATTTACATCTTTGGCCTTTTGTTATCCTGTTACAAGGCACTAAAAAGCTCTTCTTGATCTATATTTCCATGTACTTATATAAACTTGTACTTTGTTACACCTCATTTCCTCCTATTAGCTAGTGTGAGTATCTTTAGTGTTTCACCCTTCGTTAACTCTTATTTTTAAGCTTTGGGATCCATTTTGTAGCTCTTCTTTGGACCTCTTTTTTTTTTTTTATCTGATCCACATTTTTTTTTTAAGGTGTGGCCATCATACAGGAGCTGCATATTCAAATATTGGCCTAATGTATAGTGTAAAAAAAAAAAATCAGCATTTCTCCATCCATATATCAGTTATGGTGTAAAATACATACACATCCTAATACAACTATACTAATACAACTACAAATACAAACACAGTTCAGTGTCTTGCATTTTATGCTGTAGTACAAACAAACAAATTTTATTTCATTGCAGATTGCAGATTACATAGGTATCGGTAGTTACAATGTAAATTGAGTGCAAGGAGAGCCACTGACATGCCATGGCATTAGGGGCAGCTTATTCTAGTCCTTAAAAACTATGTACTTAATATTAGAGAAATTTATTGAGTTTATTCTAGTTAAAAATTATTTTCAAAATTACAATATGATGAAATTTTACTGTTTAAATTATTATATAATGATATTAGATTGTTACAGTAATGGTAATATGGAATTGAGATTATCTTAAGGAAAATAACATTGAGCATTTTTGACATTAACTTATAATATGAGTAGGGGGTAACATAATAGTAACATATTATTAAAAATTGAGATTATCGTATAGGAAAGTAATACAATGAGCATTTTTCAAAGTAGTTTATAGTATGATCATTTAGTTTTGGGTGAGTAGGTGGTTTTTGAGTTGAGTCTTAAGTAGATGTGTCCCAAGTCCTTGTCATTAGTACTGAGTTCAGTCAGGTCATAAACATTGCACATTTTAATCTTCAGTGAATTTTTGGAGTTGTGCCAATTGCATTAGGTGACTGTAAATCACATGTATTGAATTACTGATAGAAATAGAACATTACATAATAGCAAATTTGCATAGTGAATCCACATAAAGTTAGGAAGTCTTGTAGTGCAGAAAAAATAAAATACAAATACAGGAATACCTCACTAATACTGTAGGTTAAGTTCCAGACCACCACTGAAAAGTGAATCACAACCTACTTTTCACTGCGAGTGCATGTAAAAGCCTAAAAATGTCTTTACACTATCATTTTTTAAGTGTGCAATAGTGCTAGGCCTAAAAAAATATTCAAGATAATTTTTTTTTTATTAACACATCAGCTGTTTCCCACCAAGGCAGGGTGGCCTAAAAAAAAAAAAAAATTCATCATCAGTCACTCAATCACTGTCTTGCCAGAGGCATGCTTACACTACAGTTTTAAAACTGCAACATTAACACCCCTCCTTCAGAGTGCCAGCACTGTACTTCCCATTTCCAGGAATCAAGTCCGGCCTGCCGGTTTCCCTGAATCCCTTCATAAATGTTACTTTGCTCACACTCCAACAGCACGTCAAGTCCTAAAAACCATTTGTCTCCATTCCCTCCTATCTAACACACTCACGCAAGCACCTCCAAGCACCTCGCACACAAAACCTCTACCCCCTCCCTCCAACCTTTCCTAGGCCGACCCCTACCCCGCCTTCCCTCCACTACAGATTTATACACTCTCGAAGTCATTCTATTTCGTTTCATCCTCTCTACATGTCCAAACTATCTCAATAACCCCTCCTCAACCCTCTGAATAATAGTTTTGGTAATCCCACACCTCCTCCTAATCTCCAAACTACGGATTTTCTGCATTATATTCACACCACACATTGCCCTCAGACATGACATCTCCATTGCCTCCAGCCTTCTCCTTGTTGCAACATTCACAACCCATGCCTCACACCCATACAAGAGCATTGGTATAACTATACTCTCATACATTTCCTCTTTGCTTTCATGGATAAAGTTCTTTGTCTCCACAGACTCCTCAGTGCACCACTCACCTTTTTCCCCTCATCAATTCTATGATACACCTCATCCTTCATAGACCCATCTGCTGACACGTCCACTCCCAGATATCTGAGTACATTCACCTCCTCCATACTCTCTCCCTCCAATTTGATATCCAATCTTCTGTTACCTAATTTTTTTTGTTATCCTCATCACCTTACTCTTTCCTATATTCACTTTTAATTTCCTTCTTTTACATACCCTACCAAACTTATCAACCAACCTCTGTAACTTCTCTTCAGAATCTCTCAAAAGCATAGTATCATCAGCAAACTGCAAATGTGACAACTCCCACTTTGTGTTAGATTCTTTATCTTTTAACCCCACACCTCTTGCCAACACTTCTCTTACAACTCCATCTATTAATATATTGAACAACCATGGTGACATCACACATCCCTGTCTAAGGCCTATTTTACTGGGAAATAATCTCCCTCTTGCCTACATACTCTAACCTGAGCCTCACTATCCTCGTAAAAACTTTTCACCGCTTTCAATAACCTACCTGCTATTCCATACATTTGCAACATCTGCCACATTGCCCCCTTATCCACCCTATCATACACCTTTTCTAAATCCATAAATGCCACAAATACCTCTTTACCTTTATCTTAAATACTGTTCACCTATATGTTTCACTGTAAACACTTGGTCTACACACCCCCTGCCCTTCCTAAAGCCTCCTTGTTCATCTGCTCTCCTGCTCTCTGTCTTACTCTTAATTCTTTCAATAATAACTCTACCATACACTTTACCAGGTATACTCAACAGACTTATTCCCCTATAATTTTTACACTCTTTTTGTCCCCTTTGCCTTTATACAAAGGAACAATACACGCTCTCTGCCATCCCTAGGTACCTTACCCTCTTCCATACATTTATTAAATAATAGCACCAACCACTCCAAAACTATATCCCCCTGCTTTTAACATTTCTATCTTTATCCCATCAATCCCAGCTGCCTACCCCTTTCATTCTACCACTGCCTCACAACTTCCCCACACTCACAACTGGTTCTTCCACACTCCTAAGATGTTATTCCTCCTTGCCCTATACACGAAATCACAGCTTCCCTGTCTTCATCAACATTTAACAACTCCTCAAAATATTCCCTCCATCTTCCTGATTCCTCTAACTCTCCATTTAATAACTTCCTCTCTATTTTTAACTTCAAATCCATTTGTTCCCTAGGCTTCCTCAACTTATTAATCTCACTCCAAAACTTTTTCTTATTATCAACAAAATTTGTTGATAACATCTCACCACCCTCTCATTTGCTCTCTTTTTACATTGCTTCACCACTCTCTTAACCCTTTCGGGGTTTTGGTCATACTAGTACGTTTACGCCCTGAGGTTATTGACGTACTAGTACGCCTAAATTCTAGCGCCTCAAATCAAGCAGAAACAGGCTGTTAGGCCTAGATGTGATAGAATGGGTCTGTGCGGTCAGTGTGGCAGCATAAAAATTCCTGCACCACACAGTGCATAATGAAAAAAAAAACTGACCATGTTTTTGGTTTAAAACAGCGACTTTGCAGTCTATTTTCATGTGGTATTTATGCTTGTCTCATTTTATAGAATAGATGATAAATTACAGAAATATAGATAATTTTGACTGGTTTCACGATGACAAGTATGTATCCTGAAACTGAGCGCAAAGTAGCGAAAATGTTCGATTTTGGCCGATGTTCAAGAGTAAACAAATCACACCATGCGTCCAATACACATCAACTGGAGAGTCTAATATTCTTGCACAAGTGCGCTGATATTATTTATACCATTTTTACAATGATGCAGTTGTATACATAACAGTAAATCTTCTATTTTTTGTGAGAATAAAAATTCAAAATGGAAAGCAAAAGTAATGTAAGAGGGGCCTGAAGACGTGACTAATGAACAGAGATGTTTTTTTATTGCCAGGAATGTCTGCCTTGTTTATTATGGACCCTATCTTGAAATTGGCATCGTTTGAAATTTGTGTGAAATTGGCCAAATTGCCATTTTCTGACCACTATTTTGGGTAGTTGAAATTGGTAAATAGGCGATTTCTTGTACTCAATCGATAGAAGAAATGGAGTTCTAGCGAAATAGCTATAACTTTAGTAGACTGAAACATAGGAATTTGCCGAAAATAGGGGTCAAAGTGGGCGAAATCGCCGATGCGTAAATGTCATGGATACCGCTAACTTCGCGAAAGTATAATTCCGTTAGTTTTTTATCAAATTTCATAATTTTTGTGGCGTTATGATCAGAAAATGATTCTCTATCATTTCATAAGAAAAAATAATATTTTTTTTTTTAAATTTGTGGACCCTGAGAACGAGTTTCAGAGACCCCTTGGACCCCCAAAGGGTTAACCCCTCTTTTTCTCTCCATATACTGAAATGGACTAACCCTCCTTGCATCACTTCTACTTTGTAAAACCCTCTCATATGCTAACTTTTTCTCTCCTACTACTCTCTTTACATCATCATTCCACCAGTCGCTCTTCTTCCCTCCCGCACCCACTTTCCTGTAACCATAAACTTCTGCTGAACACTAACACTTTATTCTTAAACTTACCCCATACATCTTCTACCCCATTGCCTATACTCTCACTATCCCATCTGTCCTCCAACAGTTGTTTATATCTTACCCTAACTGCCTCCTCCTTTAGTTTATAAATCTTCACTTCTCTCGTACTTGCTGTTTCCATTCTCCTTGTATCCCATCTACCTTTTACTCTCACTGTAGCTACAACTAAAAAGTGATCAGATATATCTGTGGCCCCCCCTATAAATATGTACATCCTGAAGTCTACCCAACAGTCTTTTATCTACCAACACGTAGTCCAACAAACTATGTATAGTGGACCCCGAGTTTCGGTCACCTCGGAAATCGAACAATTATGTAAGTGTAATATTGTAAGTGCTTTTGTAAGTGTATTTTTGGGAGTCTGAAATGGACTAACCTACTTGACATTATTCTTTAAGGGAGTAAATTCGTTCAGTAATGGCACTTGAGCAGCCTTCTGGAATGAATTATGACCGAAACTCGGGGGTCCACTGTACTGTACTGTCATTTCCCCCTAAATCATATCTTGTAAGTTCCTACACATTCGCTTAACATCTCCCAAAATCTCTCTCTCCTCTTCATTCCTCTCTTCTGCAGGTGCATACACACTTATTATGACCCACTTTTCACATCTGACCCTTATTTTAATCCACATACAGTGGTACCTCGAGTTACGATGGTCCCCAAAATCGCTCTTTTATGTAAGTTTATTTTTTTAAATGCTTTTGTAGGTATATTTTTGAGGGTGTAAAAGGACTAGTCTATTTTACATTATTCCTTATGGGGATAAATTCGTTTGGTAATGGCACTTGAACAGCATTCTCGAACGAAAAATATCGTAACTCGAGGTACCACTGTACATGTAATCCTTGAATTTATACATTTATATTCCCTCTTCTCTCTCCATAACTGATCCTTCAACATTATTGCTATCCCTTCCTTAGCTCTAACTCTCTCAGATACTCCTGACTTAATCCCATTTATTTCTCCCCACTGAAACCCCCCTTTCCCCTTCACCTTTGTTTCGCTTAGGGCTAGGACATCCGACTTCTTCATTCATAACATTAATAATCATCTCTTTCTTATCATCTGCACTACATTAGAATTAGAAGAATTAGAATTAGAATTTTTTATTTCATTGCAAGTTTACATAGATTTTGTAATTACAATCATAAACTGAAGTGCAAGGAGAGCCACTAACATGACATGGCATTAAGGGCAGCTTATAGACTATGTACATAATATTAGAGAAATTGATTGAGTTTGTTATATTTAAATATTACATTGTTCAAATTACAATATGATGATATTACATTGTTACAAGTGTTTTAGTAGGATGGTAACATAATAGTAAAAATTGAAATTATCAAACATCCCAATTTTATAAAGTTTTTCTTTTCCTTGTTTTTAGTAATTTATACAGGAGAAGGGGTTACTATATAGTAGTAGGTTGGTAGTCAGCAACCACCCAGGGAGGTACTACCGTCCTGCCAAGTGAGTGTAAAACGAAAGCCTGTATTTGTTTTACATGATGGTAGGATTGCTGGTGTTTTTTTTCTGTCTCATAAACATGCAAGATTTCAGGTACGTCTTGCTACTTCTACTTACACTTAGGTCACGCTACGCAAACATGTACATGTTTATGTATACACACTCATCTGAGTTTTCTTTGATTTTATCTTAATAGTTTTTGTTCTTATTGCTTTTCCTTTCATATCCATAGGGAAGTGGAATAATAATCTTTCCTCTGTAAGCCATGCGTGTTGTAAAAGTCAACTAAAATGCCGGGAACAATGGGCTAGTAACCCCTTTTCCTGTATAGCTTACTAAAAAGAAAAAGAAGAAAACTGTCAAAGTGGGATGTTTGAATGTGTGTGGATGTTGTGCGAATGGTAAGAATGAGATGATTGTAGATGTTATGAATGAAAAGAAGCTGGATGTCCTGGCTTTAAGTGAGACAAAGCTGAAGGGGGTAGGAGAGTTTCAGTGGGGAGAAATAAATGGGATTAGGTCAGGGGTTTCAAATAGAGTTAGAGCTAAAGAAGGAGGGCAATAATGTTGAATAATCAGTTATGGCAGGTAAAGAGGGAATATAATTGTATAAATTCAAGGATTATGTGGAGTAAAATAAAGGTTGGATGTGAAAAGTGGGTTATAGTAAGTCTTTATGCACCTGGAGAAAAGAGAAGTGTAGAGGAGAGACAGAGATTTTGGGAAATGTTGAGTGAGTGTGTGGGGAGTTTTGAACCAAGTGAGAGAGTAATTGTGGTTGGGGATCTTCATGCTAAAGTGGGTAAAAATGTTGTGGAGGGAGTAGTAGGTAAATTTGGGGTGCCAGGGTAAATGTAAATGGGGAACCATTAATTGAGCTATGTGTAGAAAGAGGTTTGGTAATAAGTAATACATATTTTATGAAAAAGAGGATAAATAAATATACAAGGTATGATATAGCACGTAAGGAAAGTAGTTTGATGGATTATGTATTAGTGGATAAAAGGTTGATGGGTAGGCTTCAGGATGTACATGTTTATAGAGGGGCAACGGATATATCGGATCATTATTTGGTTGTAGCTACAGTTAGAGTAAAAGGTAGATGGGACAAAAAGAAAATGGCAACAGCAAGTAAGAGAGAGGTAAAAGTGTATAAACTAAGGGAGGAGGAAGTTAGGGTGAGATATAAGCAACTATTGGCAGAAAGGTGGGCTAGTGCAATATGAGTAGTGGGGGTTGAAGAGAGTTGGGATAGTTTTAAAATGCAGTATTAGAATGTGGGGCAGAAGTTTGTGGCTATAAGAGGGTGGGTTCAGGAGGAAAGAGGAGTGGGTGGTGGAATGAAGAAGTAAAGGGTGTGATAAAAGAGAAAAAGGTAGCTTATGAGAGGTTTTTACAAAACAGAAGTGTAAATAGAAGAGCAGAGTATATGGAGAGTAAAAGAAAGGTGAAGAGAGTGGTGAGAGAGTGCAAAAGAAGAGCGGATGAAAGAATGGGAGAGGCTCTGTCAAGAAATTTTGCTGAAAACAAGAAAAAATTTTGGAGCGAGATAAACAAGGTAAGAAAGCCTATGGAACGAATGGATTTGTCAGTTAAAAACAGAGTAGGGGAGTTAGTAGATGGGGAGCTGGAGGTATTGGGTAGATGGCGGGAATATTTTGAGGAACTTTTAACCCTTTCAGGGTTATTGACGTACTAGTACGGCTTACGCCCTGGGGTTATTGACGTACTAGTACGCCTAAATTCTAGTGCCCTCAAATCAAGCAGAAACAGGCTGTTAGGCCTAGATGTGATAGAATGGGTCTGTGCGGTCAGTGTGCGCAGTATAAAAAAATTCCTGCACCACACAGTGCATAATGAGGAAAAAAAAACACTGACCGTGTTTTTGGTTTAAAACAGCGACTTTGCAGTCTATTTTCGTATGGTATTTATTGATGTATTCTCGTTTTCTTGGTCTCATTTGATAGATTGGAAGATATATTACAGAAATTAAGATGATTTTGATTGGTTTGACAAAGACAAGTACCTTGAAATTGAGCTCAAAGTAGCGAAAATGTTCGATTTTTGACGATGTTCAAGAGTTAACAAATCACACCATGCATCCAATACACATCAACTGGCGAGTCTAATATTCATGCACAAGTGCTCTAATATTATTTATACCATTTTTACAATGATGCAGTTGTATACATAACAGTAAATCTTCTATTTTTTGTGAGAATAAAATTCAAAATGAAAAGCAAAAGTAATGTAAGAGGGGCCTGGAAACGTGACTAATGAACAGAGAAGACATTATTTTAGTGCCAGGAATGTCTGCCTTGTTTATTCTGGACCCTATTTTGGGTAGTTGTAATAGGTAAATAGGCGGTTTCTTGTACTCAATCGATAGACGAAATGGAGTTCTAGCGAAATAGCTATAATTTTAGTTGCCTGAAACATTGGAATTTGCCGAAAATAGGCTCAAAGTGGGCGAAATCGCCGATGCGTAAGTGTCATGGCTGCCGCTAACTTCGCGAAAGCATAATTCCGTTAGTTTTCGATCAAATTTCATAATTTTTGTAGCATTATGATCAGAAAAAAGATTCTCTATCATTTCATAAGAAAAAATATTTTTTTTTTTTTTTTAAATTCTTGGACCCTGAGAACGAGTTTCGGAGACCCCCCCTGGACCCTGAAAGGGTTAAATGTCGATGAAAAAGGGAGGCGGTAATTTCATGTACTGGCCAGGGAGGTACAACATCGTTTAGGAGTGAAGAAGAGCAGGAGTGAGTGTGGGGAAGGTGCGTGAGGCATTACGTAGAATGAAAGGGGTAAAGCAGCTGGAACTGACGGGATCATGACAGAAATGTTAAAAGCAGGGGGATATAGTGCTGGAGTGGTTGGTATTTTTGTTTAATAAATGTATGAAAGAGGAAGGTACCTAGGGATTGGCAGAGAGCATGTATAGTTCCTTATATAAAGGGAAGGGGGATAAAAGAGAGTGTAAAAATTATAGGGGAAAAAGTTTACTGAGTATACCAGGTAAAGTGTATGGCAGGGTTATTATTGAAAGAATTAGAGGTAAGACAGAGAGTAGGATTGCAGATGAGCAAGGAGGCTTTAGAGTGGGTAGGGATGTGTAGATCAAGTGTTTACAGTGAAGCATATATGTGAACAGTATTTAGATAAACGTAGAGAAGTTTTCATTGCATTTATGGATTTAGAAAAGGCATATGAGAGTGGATAGGGAGCAATGTAGGAAATGTTGCAAGTGTATGGAATAGGAGTAAGTTACTGAAGGCTGTAAAGAGTTTTTATGAGGATAGTGAGGCTCAGGTTAGGTGTGTAGGAGAGAGGAGATTACTCCCGGGAAAAGTAGGTCTTAGACAGGGATGTGTAATGTCACCATGGTTGTTTAATATATTTATAGATGGGGTTGTAAAAGAAGTAAATGCTAGGGTGTTGGGGAGAGGGGTGGGATTAAATTATGGGGAATTAAATGCAAAATGGAGTTGACACAGTTACTTTTTGCTGATGATACTGTGCTTATGGGAGATTCTAAAGAAAAGTTGCAAAGGTTAGTGGACGAGTTTGGGAGAGTGTGTAAAGGTAGAAAGTTGAAAGTGAACATAGATAAGAGTAAGGGTGATGAGGGTATCAAACGATTTAAATAAAGAAAAATTGGATATCACATTGGAGAGAGGGATTATGGAAGAAGTAAATGTTTTCAGATATTTGGGAGTTGACGTGTCAGCGGATGGGTTTATGAAGGATGAGCTTAACCATAGAATCGATGAAGGAAAAAAGGTGAGTGGTGCGTTGAGGTATCTGTGGAGACAAAAAACGTTATCCATGGAGGAAAAGAAGGAATGTACGAAAGTATAGTGGTACCAACACTCTTATATGGGTGTGAAGCATGGGTTGCAAATGCTGCAGCGAGGAGGAGGCTGGAGGCAGTGGAGATGTCCTGTCTAAGGGCAATGTGTGGTGTAAATATTATGCAGAAAATTCGGAATGTGGAAATTAGGAGAAGGTGTGGAGTTACTAAAAGTATTTGTCAGAGGGCTGAAGAGAGGTTGTTGAGGTGGTTTGGTCATTTAGAAAGAATGGATCAAAGTAGAATGACTTGGAGAGCGTATAAATCTGTAGAGGAAGGAAGGTGGGGTATTGGTCGTTCTAGAAAAGGTTGGAGGGAGGGGGTAAAGGAGGTTTTGTGGGCGAGGGTCTTGGACTTCCAGCAAGCATGTGTGAGCATGTTAGATAGGAATGAATGGAGACAAATGGTTTTTGGGACATGACGATCTGTTGGAGTGTGAGCAGGGTAACGTTTTGTGAAGGGATTCAGGGAAACCAGTTAATGGATTTAGTTGGACTTGAGTCCTGGAAATGGGAAGTACAATGCCTGCACTTTAAAGGAGGGGTCTGGGATAGTGACAGCTGGGAGGGACTATTCTCAGCTGTCGTATCTGAGCGCCTCTGCAAAGACAGTGATTATGTATGAGTGTGGTGAAAGTGTTGAATGATGATGAAAGTATTTTCTTTTTGGGGATTTTCTTTCTTTTTTTATCACCCTGCCTCGGTGGGAGACGGCCGACTTGTTGAAAAAAAAAAGAGGGGGTTACTAGCCCATTGTTCCCGGCATTTAGTCGCCTCTTACGACACTCATAGCTTACGGAGGAAGAATTCTGTTCCACTTCTCCATGGAGATAAGCAGTAATAAACAAGAACAAGAACTAGGAAGAAAATAGAAGAAAACCCAGAGGGGTTAGTATATACATGTATGCTTGTACATGCATGTGTAGTGTGACCTAAGTGTAAGTAGAAGTAGCAAGACATACCTGTAACCTTGTATGTTTATGAAAGAAAAAGAGAGACCAGCAATCCTACCATCATGCAAAACAATTACAGGCTTATGTTTCACACTCGTTTGGTAGGACGGTAGTACCTCCTTGGGTGGTTTCTGTCTACCAACCTACTTCTTCTTTCTTTCAACACGTCGGCCGTTTCCCACTGAGGCAGGGTGGCCCAAAAGGAAAACAAAAGTTTCTCCTTTTACATTTAGTAATACAGTGGACCCCCGGCTAATGAACACCCGGAAATCGTACAATTATGTAAGTATAATATTGTAAGTGCTTGTGGAAGTGTATTTTTGGGGGTCTGAAATAGACTAACCTACGTGACATTATTTCTTAAGGAAGTAAATCGTTCGTTAATGGCACTTGAGCATGCTTCTGGAATGAATTTTGTTCATTAGCTGGGGTCCACTGTACTATATCAGGAGAAGGGGTTACTAGCCCCTTGCTCCTGGCATTTTAGTCGCCTCTTACGACACGCATGGCTTACGGAGGAAGAATTCTGTTCCACTTCCCCATAGAGATAAGAGGAAATAAAAACAAGAACTAGTAAGAAAATAGAAGAAAACCCAAAGGGGTGTGTATATATATGCTTGTACATGAATATGTAGTGTGACCTAAGTGTAAGTAGAAGTAGCAAGATGTACCTGAAATCTTGCATGTTTATGAGACAGAAGAAAAGACACCAGCAATCCTTCCATCATGTAAAACAATTACAGGCTTTCATTTTACACTCACTTGGCAGGACGGTAGTACCTCCCTGGGCGGTTGCTGTCTACCAACCTACTACCTACAGTAAAATTAATATAGTACTGTATTGCTAGCCTTAAAATATTAATTATCAAAGGAAGGCTTAAGGGGATAGTGGAGCTGGTTTGATTTAAAGTAAGAGGCTTACGACTTCTCTTTTCACTAGCATTACCCTTAGGGGCCATAGTACTGTAATTAATAATTACAATAATAACAATAACAATACATTACAATTACAATAATAACAATAACACAATACAATACAATTACAATAATAACAATAACACAATACAATACAATTACAATAATAACAATAATAACAATAACACAAGTAAAATTGCCAGAATACTACTGAGACATGCAGTTCACAAATACAGTGGAACCCGGTTAACGAGCACCCCGGAAATTGTGCAATTATGTAAGTATAATATTGTAAGTGCTTGTGGAAGTGTATTTTTGGGGGTCTGAAATAGACTAACATAAATGACATTTTTTCTTAAGGAAGTAAATTCGTTCAGTAATGGCACTTGAGCAGGCTTCTGCAATGAATTTTTTTCGTTAACCGGGGTTCCACTGTACTGTAAACAGAGCGCTGGTCAGCCGATGAGCGTGTCACTGTCGAAACACTGCCAAAAAAAGTAAACATTAATACATATGTATGTATGCCTTTACTAATTAAGTACAGATACAAAGCCACAGAAGCTTTATATACAAATTAAATTCAACTTCAAATATCACTAAATTTCACATACGAATATAGAGGTATTTTACTATAATTTTCATGTAATATGTTGAAAATAAAATTATTGAATATTCTCAGTCATGGACTGGGCCACGGGGGCACTGACCCTTGAAACACCCTCCAGGTGTACCAGTGTAATTTACAGTACAGTAATAATAAAAATAATGCAGTTAATTTGTGGCAGCTGAAATAAATGTTTCCAACACTAGCTGTATTGCTTTGTCACTATGGTTACTGAACATTTTTCATTTTTAATACAGTGTACATTACTGGTAGTCTGGTACTAGGCTACAAACACCACTGGTAAAGGACACTAGTCGTCACCTGTTTGATTGAACAGTTGGGATCCCCACATTAGGTGAAGACTTGTAGGGAACACCATATTTGGTAAAGACTTGTAGGGATCCCCATATTTGGTGAAGACTAGTAGGGATCCCCACATTTGGTGAAGACTTGTAGGGATCCCCACATTTCGTGAAGACATCACCTGTTTGATTGAACAGTTGGGATCCCCACATTAGGTGAAGACTTGTAGGGAACCCCATATTTGGTAAAGACTTGTAGGGAACCCCATATTTGGTAAAGACTTGTAGGGAACCCCATATTTGGTAAAGACTTGTAGGGATCCCCACATTTGATGAAGACTTGTAGGGATCCTCACATTTGGTGAAGACTTGTATGGATCCCCACATTTGGTGAAGACTTGTAGGGATCCCCACATTTGGTGGGGGACTTGTGGGGAGCCCCACATTTGGTGGGGACTTATAGGGATCCCCACATTTGGTAGGGACTTGTAGGAAGCCCCCCACATTTGGTGGGGACTTGTAGGGAGCCCTCCACATTTGGTGGGGACTTGTAGGGAGCCCTCCACATTTGGTGGGGACTTGTAGGGAGCCCTCCACATTTGGTGGGGACTTGTAGGGAGCCCCCACATTTGGTAGGGACTTGTAGGGAGCCCCCCACATTTGGTGGGGACTTGTAGGGAGCCCCCACATTTGGTAGGGACTTGTAGGGAGCCCCCACATTTGGTGGGGACTTGTAGGGAGCCCGCCACATTTAGTGGAGACTTGTAGGGAGCCCCATATTTGTATTTTATTCTTGAAATTGGAATTAATTTTTTGCTTGTAGCAAAATGTATGCCACAGATAATTATGACATTTTGGTGAGTAAAAATAAATACTGCATAAGGTATTCAATATACAATATTATGTAATATTAGCTACTGACAGAATTTTATTAAATGCCTGAAGCAGCAAACTGAATGACAATGAGAATTTTTTTCATTTTTAGGATTGGGTAGTCTATATGTAAAGTTGATCCTCTGTTTAACTCTTTCACTATCTTGTATGTCTCTTACTTAAATCTAAGTTATTGACGCCAGGGTCGTTTACATAGATCTACATTTTGAGTTCAGCTCCATCAGGTAAGTTGTGAGCAGTAAATTTTGGCCTAGACATGAGAAAATGAGTGTCCACAGTATAAAAAAACTGCCCCACGTGTTGCATGATGGGCAAAGCAAACTTCTGACCCTGTGTTTGGTTTAAAATAGGGACTTGAAATGCTTTTTAGTATGTTTTTTTAGTTTCATTGGCTGTTTCTTGGTATAATTTGAAAAAATAGAAGGCATACTACTACATACTACTTTGAAAAATGCTCATTGTTACTTTCCTATACGATAACCTCAATTTTTAATAATATGTTACTATTATGTTACCCCCTACTCATTTTTTATTTTTTTTTTATTAACACATCGGCCGATTCCCACCAAGGCAGGGTGGCCCGAAAAAGAAAAACTTTCATCATCATTCACTCCATCACTGTCTTGCCAGAAGGGTGCTTTACACTACAGTTATAAAACTGCAACATTTACACCCTCCTTCAGAGTGCCGGCACTGTACTTCCCATCTCCAGAACTCAAGTCCGGCCTGCCGGTTTCCTGAATCCTTCATAAATGTTACTTTGCTCACACTCCAACAGCACGTCAAGTATTAAAACCATATGCCTCCATTCACTCCTATCAAATACGCTCACACATGCTTGCTGGAAATCAAGCCCCTCGCACACAAAACTTCCTTTACCCCTCCCTCCAACCTTTCCTAGGCCGACCCCTACCCCGCCTTCCCTCCACTACAGATTTATACACTCCAAGTCACTCTGTCTCGTTCCATTCTCTCTACATGTCCAAACCACCTCAACAACCCCTCCTCAGCTCTCTGGACAATCGTTTGGTAATCCCGCACCTCCTCCTAATTTCCAAACTCCGAATTCTCTGCATTATATTCACACCACACATTGACCTCAGACATGACATTCCACTGCCTCCAGCCTTCTCCTCGTTGCAACATTCATCACCCATGCTTCACACCCATATAAGAGCGTTGGTATAACTATACTCTCATACATTCCCTCTTACTGCCATGGACAAGGTTCTTTGTCTCCACAGACTCCAGTGCTCCACTCACCCTTTCCCTCATCAATTCTATGATTCACCTCATCCTTCATAGACCCATCCGCGACATGTCCACTCCAAATATCTGAATACATTCACCTCCTCCATACTCTCTCCTCCAATCTGATATCCAATCTTTCGTCACCTATTCTTTTTGTTATCCTCATCACCTTACTCTTTCCTATATTCACTTTCAATTTTCTTCTTTTACACACCTACCAAATTCATCCACCAACCTCTGCAGCTTCTCTTCAGAATCTCCAAAAGCACAGTGTCATCAGCAAAAAGCAACTGTGACAACTCCCACTTTGTATTTGCTTCTTTATCTTTTAGCCCAACACCTCTTGCCAAGACCCTCGCATTCACTTCTCTTACAACCCCATCTATAAATATATTGAACAACCACGGTGACATCACACATCCTTGTCTAAGGCCCACTTTACTGAAATAGTCCCTTCCCTCCTACACACTCTAACCTGAGCCTCACTATCCTCATAAAAACTCTTCACTGCTTTTAGTAACCTTCCTCCTATTCCAACACCTGCAACATCTGCCACATTGCCCCCTATCTACCCTATCATACGCCTTTTCCAAATCCATAAATGCCACAAAAACATCTTTACCCTTATCCAAATACTGTTCACCTATATGTTTCACTGTAAACACTTGGTCTACACACCCCTACCTTTCCTAAAGCCCCTTGTTCATCTGCTATCCTGCTTTTGTTTTACTCTTAATTCTTTCAATAATAACTCTACCATACACTTTACCAGGTACACTCAACAGACTTATTCCCCTATATTTTTGCCTCTCTTTGTCCCCTTTGCCTTTATACAAAGGAACAATACACGCTCTCTGCCAATCCCTAGGTACCTTACCCTCTTCCATACATTTATTAAATAATAGCACCAACCACTCAAAATTATATCCCCACCTGCTTTTAACATTTCTATCTTTATCCCATCAATCCCAGCTGCCTTACCCCCTTTCATTCTACCCACTGCCTCACGAACTTCCCCTACACCCACAACTGGCTCTTCCACACTCCTACAAGATGTTATTCCTCCTTGCCCACACACGAAATCACAGCTTCCTTCTTCATCAACATTTAACAAATCCTCAAAATATTCTTCCATCTTCCCGATACCTCTAACTCTCCATTTAATAACTCTCCTCTCCTATTTTTAACTGTCAAATCCATTTGTTCTCTAGGCTTCCTCAACTTATTAATCTCATTCCAAAACTTTTTCTTATTTTCAACAAAATTTGCTGATAACATCTCACCCACTCTCTCATCTGCTCTCTTTTACATTGCTTCACCACTCTTTTAACCTCTCTTTTCTCTCCATATACTCTTCCTCCTTGCATCACTTCTACTTTGTAAAAACCTCATATGCTAACTTTTCTCCCTTACTACTCTCTTTTTCATCATTCCACCAACCGCTCCTCTTCCCTCCCGCACCCACCGCCTGTAACCACAAACTTCTGCTGAACACTTAACACTACATTTTTAAATCTACCCCATACATTTTCGACCCCTTCCACCTCTCACTAGCCCATCTATCCTCCAATAGTTGTTTATATCTTACCCTAACTGCCTCCTCTTTTAGTTTATAAACCTTCACCTCTCTTTTACTTACTGATTCTATTTTCCTTATCCCCTCTACCTTTTACTCCCACTGTAGCTATAATAAAAAATGATCTGATATATCTGTAGCCCTCTATAAACATGTACATCCTGAAGTCTACTCAACAGTCTTTTATCTATCAATACATAGTCCAACAAACTACTGTCATTACGCCCTACATCATATCTTGTATACTTATTTATCCCCTTTTTCTTAAAATATGTATTACCTATAACTAAACCCCTTTCTATACAAAGTTCAATCAAAGGGCTCCCATTATCATTTACACCTGGCACCCCAAACTTACCTACTACACCCTCTCTGCATGTTTCTCCCACTTTAGCATTTAGGTCCCCTACCACAATTACTCTCTCATTTGGTTCAAAAGTTCCTATACATTCACATCTCCCCAAAATTTTTTCTCCTCTACCTCCTCTCTTCTCCAGGTCATACACGCTTTTTATGACCACTTTTTGATCCACCCTTATTTTAATCCCCTAATCCTTGAATTTAAAATTTTTATTCCTCTTTCCTTCCATAACTGATCCCAACATTATTGCTACCCCCTTCCCAAACTCTAACCCCTCAGATCTCCTGACTTAATCCCCCTTTATTTCTCCCCCTGAAACTCGCCACCCCCTTCAGCTTTGTTTCAGGCCAGGACATCCCAAATTTTTTTCATTCATAACATCGGCAATCATCTTTTTTATCATCGCACTACATCCACGCCCTTCAGACAATTTTTTAAGTTTTTTTCTTCTCTTTTGAGGTTTTTGGGGAAGGGGTTACTACCTGTAAAAACTTTTCTAATTCATTATATAATAATTTAAACAGTAAAAATTTTATCATATTGTAATTTTGAAAATTTTTAACTAGAATAAATCAATAAATTTCTCTAATATAAAATTTTAAAATTTTTAAGGACTAGAATAACTGCCCTAATGCCAGGGATGTCGTGGCTCCTTGCACTCAATTTAATTGTAATACGATACCCATGTAATCTGCAAAAAAAAAATTTGTTTGTTTTTTTGTTTGAAACAGAAATGTTTGATTTTTTACAATTTTCCAGATCAGATAAAGCCCCCCTTTTCCCCCCCCCTCAGTATGTTATGTTTTTTTAGGTCTGCTTCAATTATTAGGGGGAACATTTCCAGTCATTCCCGTTTTTTTTTTTTTTCAACAAGTCAGTCGGCGCTCCCACTGAGGCAGGGGGACCCAAAAAAAAAAATCCCCAAAAAAAAAATACTTTTCATCATTCAACACTTTCACCTCACTCATACTAATCACTGTCTTTGCAGAGGACTCAGATAATCAGCTGAG
>WNWK01018487.1:0-39849 GCA_009830355.1 Cherax destructor
ATATTTTCAAAACTTGAACCACATGCATTTTAAGAATTCACTGTATTGGTACTGTACTATACCATCATTATACAGTAGACCCCGAGTAACGGTCTGTCCGAATAACGGTTTCTTCGTGTAAAGGTTGCCTTTTTCGGTCAATATCTTTCTCGTGTGGCAGTTTTTACTCATGTAGCGGTCCGTACCAGACCTGTCCGCCTGCCTGCGCTTGCGCGCCTCGCAGGACGCCAGTCTAGCGTTGTTTACACTTGAGTGAACAATACCCAGCGCGCTCTTTCAAACATTCACAATACTTTTGTTGTGTTTATTTGTGGTTTAGTGATTGTCACTGTGAAATAAGTCACCATGGGTCCAAAGAAGCATTCATGCAGGGAGTGTAGCAGGCATGCAGGGAGTGTAGCAGGCATGCAGGGAGTGTAGCGGCATGCAGGGAGTGTAGCAGGCATGCAGGGAGTGTAGCGGCATGCGGAGTGTAGCAGGCATGCAGGAGTGTAGCAGGCATGCAGGAGTGTAGCAGGCATGCAGGGAGTGTAGCAGGCATGCAGGAGTGTAGCAGGCATGCAGGGAGTGTAGCAGGCATGCAGGGAGTGTAGCAGGCATGCAGGGAGTGTAGCAGGCATGCAGGGAGTGTAGCAGGCATGCAGGGAGTGTAGCAGGCATGCAGGGAGTGTAGCAGGCATGCAGGGAGTGTAGCAGGCATGCAGGGAGGTAGCAGGCATGCAGGGAGTGTAGCAGGCATGCAGGGAGTGCTAGCAGGCATGCAGGAGTGTACAGGCATGCAGGGAGTGTAGCAGGCATGCAGGAGTGTAGCAGGCATGCAGGGAGTGTAGCAGGCATGCAGGGAGTGTAGCAGGCATGCAGGGAGGTAGCAGGCATGCAGGGAGTGTAGCAGGCATGCAGGGAGTGTAGCAGGCATGCAGGGAGTGTAGCAGGCATGCAGGGAGTGTAGCAGGCATGCAGGGAGTGTAGCAGGCATGCAGGGAGTGTAGCAGGCATGCAGGGAGGTAGCAGGCATGCAGGGAGTGTAGCAGGCATGCAGGGAGTGTAGCAGGCATGCAGGGAGTGTAGCAGGCATGCAGGGAGTGTAGCAGGCATGCAGGGAGTGTAGCAGGCATGCAGGAGTGTAGCAGGCATGCAGGGAGTGTAGCAGGCATGCAGGGAGTGTAGCAGGCATGCAGGGAGTGTAGCAGGCATGCAGGAGGTAGCAGGCATGCAGGGAGTGTAAGGCATGCAGAGTGTAGCAGGCAGCAGGGAGTCGGGCATGCAGGGAGGTTGAGGTGCAGGAGGTACGGCTGCAGGGGTAGTAGCAGGCATGCAGGGAGGTAGCAGGCATGCAGGAGTGTAGCAGGCATGCAGGGAGTGTAGCAGGCATGCAGGGGGGGCAGGCATGCAGGGGTGTAGAGGCATGCAGGGGAGTGAGCAGGCGCGGGGAGTGTAGCAGGCATGCAGGGAGTGTAGCAGGCATGCAGGGGTGTAGCAGGCATGCAGGGAGTGTAGCAGGCATGCAGGGAGGTAAGCAGGCATGCAGGGAGTGGTAGCAGGCATGCAGGGAGTGTAGCAGGCATGCAGGGAGTGTAGCAGGCATGCAGGATTCCCCTTCCAAACACTAACCCCTCCCCCTGTCCTCCACCCTGTCTTCCAGATGCCAGCAACTCTCTTCAATAAAAGGTAAGTAAATGTTATTTTAAATGTTTAATTATAAATTTATTACACTACTTTATATATATTTATAATTGTTTTGTGTATGTAAAAGTATAGTTAATCTTTACAAAATTCATTTTTTGTGAATATTTTTGGATGTCTGGAACGGATTAATTGTATTTACATTATTTCTTATGGGAAATAAGGTTTCGAGTTTCAAATTTTTCATGTTGAGGTCTAGCTCCTGGAACGGATTAAGACCGATAGTCGAGGGACCACTGTATATCAGTTTATTACTACACAAGATGCATAGCCTTTCAAAGAGCTCTTCATGGTCTTCAGCACAACCTACATCACTGAAATATCTCCTTGTGTGCACTCCTCCAAATGGCCTATTATGGGAAGATATCCTCTTCCGATTACTGCACTACTTATTCCAAATAAGCGACACTCTCATACCTCATCAACTTGTGCTTGAGTCTGTTGCATCCGTTTCTGTGCTGCAACCTGCTGTGGTCCACGTGGTCCCCCCACAATCTCTCCATTCTCTCCTGTGGGAGGGTCGCCCCCAGGAGCAGCACCCCCTGCCACTGCCGCGCCACCCTCGGCTGACCTATAAATAACAAATATTAGTGAGTATCGGAGCTGTTAACTTTGGGAGAACAAGTCTTAAGTTTTCAATTTACAGAAAATACAAATTGATGAATTATAATGGAAGGAATACTAGGAAAATAGCTAAGAAATGGGTTGTATTGAACATTAGAACTGGCTTAAAATAGGACTCAAAGTAAGCAAAATTGCCAATGCTTCAATTGCACCCAGACTGCCAACGTTGCACCTGCCTAAGTTTTCCATCAAATTTTACATTGTTGATGTCATTGTTTCAAGAAAAAGATTCTCTACTATTTAAGTTTTAAAATATTAAGTAAATTTATTCAGGTACAGGTAGTATACATAAATAGTTACATAAATTATCATACATAGCAGCATATGTGTAGATTACCCAGGATAACCAACACATATGCTGCTATGTATAATAATTTATGTAATTATTATACATAGAGAATTTTTTTGCAGCACTTTTAATTTCAGAGGTTTGCAATAGTGAAAGGGTTAGTAAGAAAAATTCTCACAAAGGCAAGAAAACCAATCACAAAAGCTTCCATCTTTGGTGTTGCTGATGCATCATTTCTATGACAATGAGCTGTTGAGGTAATGCCCCATCAGCCAAGAATTTAAAAAGGTCCATTCTATTACCATATCGAGCAAAGCTGTCCTGCAGGGTAAAATCATTTTTACTGTTTTACACAACAATTAACAATTTCCATTTTTAATATACATAGTATATACTATACATGTTATCTATATGCAAATCGCCTTTAAATCTTGGAACCATCAAACTTTCTTGTGAAACTTGTACTCTTGATAAATGATAATGATATACTGTAGCATAAAGTCGATTTCTAGAAAGTATGGTTTACACGTTTCAGAAAAAGGTGACACTATTGACATAATAGATTGCTTTATAGAAATGTTCAGCACATGATATGCCATTATTAGGTAGATTGATTTATTAATGCAAACATTTCTCTGTATTCTTAGTGGTAGGGGTGTTAGCATCCAACTGGCACATTTCTGCAGAGGTGTGAGCAAGGTAAAATTTATGAATGAAGTCAGGGGAAATTGGTTTGCCACACTCAAACTCTGTCAGTGGGAAGTAGCTCGATTGGTAGCTCACACACTGAGGTCCAGGGGTCAATACCCAGTAAGGGTGAAAACATTAGGATGGGTTTCCTTAAGGCACCTACTGTCCATGTTCACCTATCTGTAAAATAGGTACCTGGGTGTTAGACGACTGGTGTGGGTCACATCCTGGGACAAAATTGACTTAATTTGCCCAAAATGCTCTGCATAATAAGGGGCTTTCTATATAGTATGTCACTGATGTCAGCTAGGCCTGTATACCTTGTACATGTACAGTGGAACCTCTACTAATGAGTTTAATCCGTTCCAGGAGCTTGCTCGCAACTGGATTTGCTCATTTGCAGAGTCAATTTTCCTCATTTAAACTAACTGAAATAGAATTAATCCATTCCAGTGGAATTCCAGGCTCCACAATTTCCCTAATATCAACTCTATGGCTTATTTATCTATCAAAATTCATCTAATATGACATAATAAACAATATTAATAACATAGATACATGATATATACACTAGAATGAATGAAATATTACGTATGTGAGTAGTGTTAGTGGAGGCAAAGAGAGCGGCGATGTTTTGATACACACTGCCATCTTGTGGTGGCTATCTGAAACACACTTATAGTATTATTATTATAATTACGTATTTATTAGTATGTACGTATTCTTATAATAATTTATATTATATTACATTATTATGTATATAATTATTATATTATACTACATACAGTGGTACCTCGAGTTACGATATTTTTTCGTTCGAGAATGCTGTTCAAGTGCCATTACCAAACGAATTTATCCCCATAAGGAATAATGTAAAATAGACTAGTCCTTTTACACCCCCAAAAATATACCTACAAAAGCATTTAAAAAAATAAACTTACATAAAAGGGCGATTTTGGGGACCATCGTAACTCGAGGTACCACTGTATTATTATTAGTACGTATGTATTCTTATAATAATACTCTTGCTTACCATTTGGAATTTTTATTCACACAAAAAATAGAAGATTTACTGTTATGCAGACTACTGCATTATTGTAATAATTGTACAAGTAATGTCAACCCATTCAGACAGGTATTGGACAGTGACATTTGTTTACTCATGAACATCGGCAAAAATCAAACATTTCAGTTACTTTGAGCTCAATTTCTAGGTACTACTTTTCGTTGTGAAAGCAATCAAAATCATATCTATTTCTGTAATATATCTTCCATTCTATCAATTGAGACAAAAAAAAAAACGAGAATACAACCATAAAAAACATACAAGAATATACCGCTAAGGGCCAGCTAAGGCCGAGAAGTGAACTCCGTTATTTAGTCAGATTTCTTTCAATTTTGGTGTACGTTAAGAAACATCTTTCCATCATACATTGCCCAAGCTTCAGTAAGATAGTCCAACAAACAAATGAGATCCAATTCCCTAGATCAAGAGCAAGAGCCCCTTACCAGCATCAAGGAACCTCCCTTGAGGCCCGCTCGCATCTGGAAATTTTGCTCGCCTATGGAAGCAAAAAATCGACCGATCGACTGCTCGCATCTGGAAAAACTCGCACGTGGATGCGCTCGTTAGTAGAGGTTCCACTGTACTTGTAGAAATTATTATTATACGTATTCAGATTAACCTGGAGGGCTAGTAATCCAAAATAACCCAAGAAAGCCAGTGAGGTTTCTTTTCAGTGAGATCCTTTGATTCTCTTTCCTGAATAACCCAACAAAAAGGTGCTGTGAGATTGATTACAAACTCCTGCGCCAGGCAACACACCCCACCGCTATTTAAGAACTTGAACCTGCTTAACATACAAAATACTCACTCATATTATTGTGCCTACTACATACACAGAACATTATTCTCCAATATTAACCCTCCTCTCAAACTCCTCAAGAACTACAGCAGAACGCACTTGCATAGCACAAGACACAAAACACTTTGATATCCCTCATGTTCATCTCTCCCTATGCAAAAATGCTATGCACATAAAGGGCCCTAAGATCTGGAATTCATTGCCTGAACATACAAAAGGGCCCCTGCCTGCACACCAATTCAAGACTCTGCTTAGAAATCACCTCATCTCACCACCAACAACTCAAAAATTCCTAAATATTTTAAGATTATTTCAAAATTAAAATAGTTTCAATCTCATCATGTAAAATATGCCAAAATATAATACTGTAACCTGTTAATCAATTCATCTCAATCAAACTCAATTACTGGTAAACCAGTATTATTATTATTAAAATCAAAGAGAAGCTCTAAACCACAGGGGTCATACAGCGCAGTGGTAAACCAGTAACTACCTCTGTTGAAATATAAAAAATGATGTTCAATTCGAACCAACTACATATGATATAGTATATGCCTAGTATTAAGTAGTCTGTTAAGCATTAGGTTTAGTCTACCCAAAATGCCCCAGTATGATAGTGGCTTTCTTTGTACTTAGCAAATCAAAATTGTAATTACACATTGTAAACTATGCAAAGAAATAAAATCCTTAATCCTTGATGTGACTCAACATTTAGCTAACTCCCAGATACATATGTACCTACTTATTACTAGTTGAACAGGGCCAACGGGTGTAAGGAAATATACCAAACATTTCCACTTGTCCCAGATTCAAACCAGGGTTCTTCAGTTGTGAGCTGAAAGCATTACCAATTGGGCCACTAACCACTTTGAAAGTGGGTTTGAGTAAGATCTGCCTAGCATGGGCCAGTATGCCTACTGCAGTGTTTTGCTGTTCTTATTAGGTATCTCCAAAAGGATACCTTTTAAGAGGTTGGCTAAAGTTTTTCTGATTTTTCTTTTTATCTTCCTTCAACTTTTTAATTTAATTTCAATCATAACTAAAGAATGCATCCAATGGCTTCAAATTTTCAAAACTCGTTTACGGTAATGAGAACCAAATTCTTGGAGCAATTGGCATGTTTATGTGCCCTATGACCATTGTTGTTGAACTCAATCCTAGCATCCTGGAATGGCTCACACAACTTCATAAATAGTAATAATGGTAGAATTACCACAATAAAATATCACATTAGTCGCATCTGTGTCCATTTACCCAACTTCCAAAATACTCAGTGGTGTAGCTTCAAGCATTTACAAAGGAGCCCAAAAATATGACGATGACAGCGAGTGATATTCAAATGTGTAGAAAGATTTTACAAATTTTATGTAAAATAGCGTGAAATTTTTCTTCCAGTCAATGAATTCGTCACTAAACAAGGAACGAACTACATGTATATGCATAATACACAAATAACTCGCACATAGAAGAGAGGAGCTTACGACAACGTCCAAGTCGGACCGAAACGTCGTCATAAGCTCCTCTTTTCTATGTGCAGGTTATTTGTGTATTGTTCCAGTCACGGTATTGTGCCCTTTTTTGTTATACATACATGCATAATGGTGGTGGGTTTGTGTCAACTATCTTTGATATTCTTTTAATGTCACCTTTGCACCATTTATAACATTTTTAGTATACATGTATTTTTAAATGTTTATACAGTAGTGTACTGTATACAGTCTCTCCTCACTTAACGACAGAGTTCCGTTCCTAAGACCAAGTCGGTAAACGAATTCATCGCTAAGTGAGGTGCATACTTCAATGGTAGTGGGTTTGTGTCAACTATCTCTGATATTGTTTTAATGTCACCTTTGCACCATTTATATTATTTCTGGTATATATGTATTTTTAATGTTTATACTTGTACAGTAGAGTACGTACTGTATAGTACGTATATTGTAATAAACAGAATAGAGGAAATCGGCTCTAATATACATTATTTAGGTATGCATACTGGTCAGAGAGCCTGTCTTAAGTCCGAGTCGTCTGTAAACGAGTACGTTGCTAAGTGAGGAGAGGCTGTACTTAATGGCTGATGCACCTTCTGGCAAAGCTAGTACCTATCAAGGACCTCAATGGAAATAAGTCACTGACTTTTTTTGGGTTATCCTAGGTAATCTACACATGCCGCTATATATGTATGTATGTATGAGTACCTGTACCTGAATAAAGTTACTAAGTTTCACTTGTGAGCAGGCAAATCTGTCGATGTAAAAAAAAAAAAAAAAAAAATTGGAGAGAATTCCAGGGGTCAACGCCCCCGCAGCCCTGTCCGTGACCAGGCCTCCTGTTGGACCAGAGCCTGATCAACCAGGCTGTTACTGCTGGCCGCACGCAGTCCAACGTACGAACCACAGCCCGGCTGGTCAGGTACCGACTTTAGGTGCCTGTCCAGTGCCTGCTTGAAGACAGCCAGGGGTTTGTTGGTAATCCCCCTGATGTATGCTGGGAGGCAGTTGAACAATCTTGGGCCCCTGACACTTATTGTGTTGTCCCTCAACGTGCTAGTGGCACCCCTGCTCTTCATTGGGGGGATGTTACATCGCCTGCCGAGTCTTTTGCTTTCGTAGGGAGTGATTTTTGTGTGCAAGTTTGGTACTAAGCCCTCAAGAATTTTCCATGTGTATATAATAATGTATCTCTCCCGCCTGCGTTCTAGAGAGTACAGGTTTAGGAACTTCAAGCGTTCCCAGTAGTTGAGGTGGTTTATCGCACTTATGCGTGCTGTGAAGGTTCTCTGCACATTTTCAAGGTCAGCAATTTCACCCGCCTTGAAAGGTGCCGTTAGTGTGCAGCAATATTCCAGCCTAGATAGAACAAGCGATCTGTAAGTGTCAACATGGGCTTGGCATCCCTGGTTTTGAAGGTTCTCATTATCCATCCTGTCATTTTTCGAGCAGATGCAATTGCTACTTTGTTATGGTCCTTGAAGGTGAGATCCTCTGACATGATCACTCCCAGGTCTTTGACATTAGTTTTCGCTCTATTGTGTGGTTGGAATTAGTTTTGTACTCCGATGAGATTTTAATGTCTTCACGTTTTCCGTATCTGAGTAATTGAAATTTCTCATCATTGAACTTCATATTGTTTTCTGCAGCCCATTTAAAGATTTGGTTTATGTCTGCTTGGAGTCTAGCCGTGTCTTCAACGGTGGACACTGTCATATAGATTCGGGTGTCATCTGCAAAGGAAGACACAGCACTGTGGCTTATATCCCTGTCAATATCTGATATGAGGATGAGGAACAGGATGGGAGCAAGTACTGTGCCTTGTGGAACAGAGCTTTTCACAGTAGCTGCCTCAGACTTTACTCTGTTGACTACTACTCTATGTGTTCTACATGTTAGGAAATTATAGATCCATCTACCAACTTTTCCTGTTATTCCTTTATCACGCATTTTGTGTGCTATTACACCATGGTCACACTTGTCAAAGGCTTTTGCAAAATCTGTGTATATAACATCTGCATTCTGTTTATCTTCTAGAGCATCCAGGACCTTGTCGTAGTGGTCCAGTAGTTGGGACAGACAGGAGCGGCCTGCTCTAAACCCATGCTGTCCTGGGTTGTGCAATTGATGGGTATCAAGATGGGTGGCGATCTTGCTTCTTAGAACCCTTTCAAAGATTTTTATGATATGGGACGTTAGCGCAATTGGTCTGTAGTTCTTTGCTATTGCTTTACTGCCCCCTTTGTGGAGCGGGGCTATGTCTGTTGTTTTTAGTAGCTGCGGGACGATCCCAGTGTCCATGCTCCCTCTCCATAAGATGTTAAAAGCATGTGATAGGGGCTTCTTGCAGTTCTTGATGAACACGGAGTTCCATGAGTCTGGGCCTGGAGCAGAGTGCATGGGCATGTCATTTATTGCCTTTTCGAAGTCATTTGGTGTCGTGGTGATGTCAGAAAGACAAGCGTCTGTCAAATTTTGTGGCACTCTCATAAAAAATTCATTTAGGTTTTCGATTTTCAGTCTGGTTAGTGGCTCGCTAAAAACTGAGTCATACTGGGACTTAAGTAACTCACTCATTTCCTTGCTGTCATCTGTGTATGACCCATCCCGTTTAAGTAGGGGCCCAATACTGGTTGTTGTTCTCGACTTTGATTTTGCATAGGAAAAGAAATACTGGTGTTGTTTCCTAAACACAAGGCTCACACTGCCATTGGCTGGCATAAGTCCCACTCTGCTAATTTACTGAATTAATAACAATACGCATTAATTTTTTCTTCAATAACTTATGAATGTTTCTTCTGGTTTAAAATATTATTGATGCTGCATGCTATAATGATTGTAAGTCTAGTCCAAATAATAAGTAAATTTTAATTTTTACAGAAATAGTTGGGGAAAAAAAAAAAAAAAAAAGGAATCACTGGAATCAGATCAATTATACTACTGCAGATTGGTTTCTGAGTGGCTTCAAACTTTAACTACCCCAATTTGCTAATTTTATTAAACTTCCCATGTAATAACTTTTCTAATCAGCTTTAAAGCCTAAATGGTGGTGTATCTTAAGTACCTTTGCATTAATTTTGAACTGTGGGGTAGGAGGGAAGTTCCAATTTGCCAATTTTTTGGTAATTTTATCAAACGAGGTTTTTCAAGAATTTTTTTTTGAAAACTCACTTGCACATAGCATTTTTAAATTTCCTGGGCTGAGTGAACCCTTAAGTACTGCATGACGAGATGCCAGAGCCGTCTCTCAGTCACAGGTACTTTGATATACCTTTGAAGAGTTTCGAGAGTATCTACTCTCTGAGCCCGGCCATGGGCCAGGCTCGTCTGGTGCTTGCCTGGTCAACCAGGCTGTTGCTGCTGGAGGCCCGCTGTACAGGTTAAGGTAAGATTTGTTCAGATTTTTAACCTGTAGGGTTAGCCACCCAGGATAACCAAAGAAAGTCAGCGAGTCATCGAGGACTGTCTTATTTCCACTGGGGTCCTTCAATCTTGTCCCCAAAGATGCGACCCACACCAGTCAACTAACACCCAAGTACCTACATACTACTAGGCAAACAGGGACAGCAGGTGTAAGGAAACACGCCCCACATTTCCACCTGTGTTGGGATCAAACCACGGATACTCGGTGTAAGGTAAGAGCATTGCCAACCAAACGTTTACATTAATAACTTCAGAACATATATTTGCTGCTCACAGGAGATTTCAACATAAATCTCCTAAATGACCAGGACCCACAGGTAATTGAATTCACAAACACTATGAGCAACTGCTTATAACTACCAACAATATCAAAACCTACAAGAATCTCTGAGAATAGTACCTCGTTACTAGACCACATCTGGACTAACACTATATCCCCTCTAAAATCAGGCATAATCACAGAAAACACCACAAACCACTACCCTACCTTTCTCATAACTAACCTAGGCATTTTGCCCTAAGAAATTGCAAAAGTTACCTTCAGACTACATAATGAGTCAGCTGTTAATAATTTTATATCAGCTATGATGAACATTGACTGGCTTAATGAATTAGAAACATTCAGATACTAATGAATGCATCAAGAACTTTCTTAAAAAAACACACAACCTCTATAACAGACATTGCCCTAAAAAAACTAAACAGATCACAGCTAAGAGACTTAACAATCCCTGGCTAACACCCAGCATCCTTAAATCCATAAACAAGAGGCACCAATATGAAAAACAATACAGAAGGGGTCTAATAACCAGAGAACAATCCAAACGCTACTCATCAATCCTTACTAGCCTGATAAGAAGGTCCAAAAAATTGTATTATGAAAACAGACTCCAGACCATAAAAGGTGATATGAAAAAGACCTGGAAAACCCTATCTGCAATTCTAGGAAATAAAAAGATATCCACGAACAATACCATCAAATTATCAAAAACAGACGAACCCCTACTCTCACCAACTGAGACAGCAAACAGACTTAATGTTTTCTTCTCCACCATAGGAAAGAATATAGCGAGTAAAATCCCAAGCTCGAACACTCGTCCAACAGACTACCTCACCAACACCTACCCAGATACACTATTCCTAGCTCCTACCAACTCAATTGAAGTCTCGCTCATAATCAACACCCTTAAAAACAAAACAGGAGACAAACAGCTTACCACCATTTATGTACAAAAAAACTTCACACGTACTGTCACCAATTATAGCAGCATTATTCAATAAATCCATTGAATCTTCTACCTTCCCATCAATTCTCAAAATAGCTAGGGTCACCCCGATCCACAAAGGAGGTGACCAAACTGACTTGAATAATTATAGACCAATCTCAAATTTACCACTGCTTTCTAAAATCTTCGAAAAATTAATTCATAGATCTATTCCAACCTCGTCTCACACAATGTACTCAACCCCTGTCAATTTAGATTCAGGACTAACAAGAGCACAAACGATGCTATAACACACATGTTAGAGTTAATATACACCGCACTTGAGAAGAAAGAAGTTCCCCTGGGAATCTTCATAGACCTACGCAAAGCATTTGATACAGACGACCATGTTTTATTGCTCACAAAATTAGCGCACTATGGTATTAGGGGGCACCCACTCAACTACCTAAAGTCGTACCTTAGCAACAGAAGCCAGTACGTATACACAAATGGAGAGAACTCTTCCACATAACAAATTACAGTCGGAGTCCCTCAAGGAAGTGTCCTGGGGCCACTCCTATTCCTCATTTACATAAACGACCTACCGAATGCATCACAACTACTCAAACCCATATTATTTGCAGATGACACAACATATGTCTTCTCTCACCCAAATCCAGTCATACTAGCCAACACAGTTAATGCCGAATTACAGAAAATATCAACATGGATGAAGACAAATAAGCTTACTCTCAATACTGACAAGACCTACTTCATTCAGTTTGGAAACAAAGCTACAAATGTTCCACTTAACATAACGCTCAATGGTTCACCCATCACAAGACTCGCAGAGGGAAAATTCCTAGGAATCCACAGTGGACCCGAGTTTCGTAAGGTTCTTATTTCGTAAAAATCGTGTTTCGTAAGCTTTTTTCGATTTCGAGAATCGTAAACTGGCTCGTGTTTCGTAACGTATTAGACCTGTCCGCCTGCTCCGCGCCTGCGCAGGACGCAGGATGCCCGCCAGTGAAGCGTTGTTTACCATTGATAGAACATTACCCAGTGCGCTCTTTCAAACATTCACAATACATTTGGTGTCTTTTTTGGTGGTTTAGTGACTGTCACTGTGAAATAAGTCACCATGGGTCCAAAGAAGCTTCCTAGTGGCACCCCTGTGGTAGCAGGCATGCAGGGAGTGTAGCAGGCACGCAGGGAGTGTAGCAGGCACGCAGGGAGTGTAGCAGGCACGCAGGGAGTGTAGCAGGCACGCAGGGAGTGTAGCAGGCACGCAGGGAGTGTAGCAGGCACGCAGGGAGTGTAGCAGGCACGCAGGGAGTGTAGCAGGCACGCAGGGAGTGTAGCAGGCACGCAGGGTGTGTAGCAGTCACGCAGGGAGTGTAGCAGTCACGCAGGGAGTGTAGCATTCACGCAGGGAGTGTAGCATCACGCAGGGAGTGTAGCATCACGCAGGGAGTGTAGCATTCACGCAGGGAGTGTAGCATTCACGCAGGGAGTGTAGCATTCACGCAGGGAGTGTAGCATTCACGCAGGAGTGTAGCATTCACGCAGGGAGTGTAGCATTCACGCAGGGAGTGTAGCATTCACGCAGGGAGTGTAGCATTCAGCAGGGAGTGTAGCATTCACGCAGGGAGTGTAGCATGCACGCAGGGAGTGTAGCATTCACGCAGGGAGTGTAGCATTCACGCAGGGAGTGTAGCATTCACGCAGGGAGTGTAGCATTCACGCAGGGAGTGTAGCATTCACGCAGGAGTGTAGCATTCACGCAGGGAGTGTAGCATTCACGCAGGGAGTGTAGCATTCACGCAGGGAGTGTAGCATTCACGCAGGGAGTGTAGCATTCACGCAGGGAGTGTAGCATTCACGCAGGGAGTGTAGCATTCGCAGGAGTGTAGCTACGCAGGGAGTGTAGCATTGACGCAGGGAGTGTAGCATTGACGCAGGGAGTGTAGCATTGACGCAGGGAGTGTAGCATTGACGCAGGGAGTGTAGCATTGACGCAGGGAGTGTAGCATTGACGCAGGGAGTGTAGCATTGACGCAGGGAGTGTAGCATTGATGCAGGGAGTGTAGCATTGATGCAGGGAGTTTAGCATTGATGCAGGGAGTTTAGCATTGATGCAGGGAGTTTAGCATTGATGCAGGGAGTGTAGCATTGATGCAGGGAGTTTAGCATTGATGCAGGGAGTTTAGCATTGATGCAGGGAGTTTGCATTGATGCGGAGTGTAGCATTGATGCAGGGAGTTTAGCATTGATGCAGGGAGTGTAGCATTGATGCAGGGAGTGTAGCATTGATGCAGGGAGTGTAGCAGGCATGCAGGGAGTGTAGCATTGATGCAGGGAGTGTAGCATTGATGCAGGGAGTGTAGCAGGCATGCAGGGAGTGTAGCAGGCATGCAGGGAGTGTAGCAGGCATGCAGGGAGTGTAAGCTGAGGCATGCAGGGAGTGTAGCAGGCATGCAGGGAGTGTAGCAGGCATGCAGGGAGTGTAGCAGGCATGCAGGAGTGTAGCAGGCATGCAGGGAGTGTAGCAGGCATGCAGGGAGGGGCATGCAGGGAGTGTAAGCATGCAGGGAGTGCAGCAGGCATGCAGGGAGTGTAGCAGGCATGCAGGGAGTGTAGCAGGCATGCAGGGAGTGTAGCAGGCATGCAGGGGTGTAGCAGGCATGCAGGGGTGCAGGCATGCAGGGAGTGTAGCAGGCATGCAGGGAGTGTAGCAGGCATGCAGGGAGTGTAGCAGGCATGCAGGGAGTGTAGCAGGCATGCAGGGAGTGTAGCAGGCATGCAGGAGTGTAGCAGGCATGCAGGGAGTGTAGCAGGCATGCAGGGAGTGTAGCAGGCATGCAGGGAGTGTAGCAGGCATGCAGGGAGTGTAGCAGGCATGCAGGAGTGTAGCAGGCATGCAGGAGTGTAGCAGGCATGCAGGGAGTGTAGAGCATGCAGGAGTGTAGCAGGCATGCAGGGAGTGTGCAGGCATGCAGGGAGTGTAGCAGGCATGCAGGGAGTGTAGCAGGCATGCAGGGAGTGTAGCAGGCATGCAGGGTTCAGGGAGTGTAGCAGGCATGCAGGGAGTGTGGGCATGCAGGGAGTGTAGGCATGCAGGGGGTGGGAATTCCCTTCGTAGAGGCTGAAGAATTCCTCCCCAACAAGTGTTTAATTGTGATGAAACAGGCCTGTTTTGGAAGAAAATGCCCAACAGGACCTTCATTACTCATTACCCTATCTTCCAGATGCCTGCAACTCTTCAATAAAGGTAAGTAAATGTATATATATATATATTATTTTTAATTATTTTGTATGTGAATATTTTTTTGTGGAACGGATTAATTGTATTTACATTATTTCTATTTCTTATGGGAAATAAGGGCTCGAATTTCGTAAACTTCGTGTTAAGTAAAAGCTCCTTGAATAGATTAATTACGATACTCGGGGGTCCACTGTAGTCTTAAATTCCAAACACATATACAACAAATATCCAAGAAAATCTCAAAGACAGTAGGTATATTATCTAAGATACGCTATTGTGCCACAACCAGCTCTCATTGCACTATATCATTCTCTTATCTACCCTTATCTCACCTATGGAATCTGTGCATGGGGCTCAACAACATTAAATCCCCTTAGACCACTCATAACCCAGCAAAAGGCTGCAGTCAGGATGATAACAAATTCCCACTCTAGACAGCATACTCCACCTATATTCAAAACTTTAAAACTACTCACCGTAAAAAATATTCATACCTATTCATGTGCCTTCTACATACATAAAACTCTACATGCTAATATCAACCCTCCGCTCAAAATTCTCCTCAACAACTTTAATAGATCCCACGACCACGACACAAGACACAGATCACTATTTGACATACCCAGAGTCCATACTAACCAATGTAAAAATTCTATGCACATAAAGGGCCCCAGAATTTGGAATTCATTACCAGTAAACATTAAGTTAACCTTGTCGGAAAATCAATTCAAGACTTCTCAAAACTCACCTACTCACCCTATACTAAATACTCATACTGTAAAACTTTCAAACCCAATGTTATTTTACTTAAGATAATCTCAGTTTTATATTGTCATCCTCCTTAACACTTGTTGCAATTTCATATCATCATATTGTCATTTAAAATAGTATAGTATCATCATTTTGTTAATTTGAAATAAAATATATAACTAGAAGAAACTCAATAAATTTCTCTAGTATTGTTATTTTACTAGTATAGCATCAACATATTGTAACTTGAAATAAAATATACAACTAGAAAAAAAACAACCAATTTCTCTAGTATTGTCTTTTAATAGTAGTATGTATAATCATATTGTAATTTGAAATAATATATAACTAGAATAAACTCAATCAATTTCTCTAGTATTAAGTACTTAGTGAATAAGTCTTTAGAATAAGCTGCCCCTAATGCCATGGCATGCCAGTGGCTCTCCTTGCATTACAGTTTTATAATTGTAACTACCAATAACTATGTATACTTTTAACTTGCATCGAAATAAAAATATTACATTATTATTATTAGTAGTAGTAGTATTAGTAGTATATTATAACCCCTTCAAATGGCTTCACATTTTAAACTTTGGCATTAACTATTACTAACTGAAGGTTTGCAGAACAATTCACACGAGTAGGTGCACTCTGCTCAATTTTATACAAGCCATTCCAAAATTAAATTTCCATAAAATTCCTGTACAGAGCTTCAACATAGCTACTGTAGGTAGCACCAACACATTTACTAATGTTGTCAAAAGTTACATATTATTCACATATGATGGTGATAGTGGTAGTGATAGTTCATCTTTTTAAGGATGGTTCCTTTGATAAGTTCCGAGAATTTTTCTACTCCCAGAGCCTGGCCTTGGTCCAGGCTCATGGTGATTGTGGTGGTGTTTCCTCTCCAAATTAAACATTAGATGTGAAAAATACGATACATTGTTGGATTACTCATCAGGAAAAAATCCTCCACATAAGTCTTTGTCCAAAGACAACCCATTTAGTGGTGCTGGCACAATGGTAGGGCTGTGGTAAAACAGTGTTTAAGAACACACTGTGCTGTGGTAGTCTTATGACCCAATTGCTAGCCATGGTAGCAGCTACCTCTGGTCAGAGTAAATACGTAACTTAAATTTTTACTAGCATAACCAGTTCAATTTTGAATGTACATATACAGTGGTCCCTCGGTTTTCGTGCATCTCCAAATTCAAACATTTATGCAAGTGTATTTTCGTAAGTGCTGTTGCAAGTGTATTTTTGGGGGTCTGAAATAGACTAACCTACGTGACATTATTTCTTAAGGAAGTAAATTCGTTCGGTAATGGCACTTGAGCAGCATTCTGGAACGAATTTTCGGCGAAAACCGAGGGACCACTGTACAGTGAAGTATGCAATCCCACATGAATGCCCATTACTAGTTATGCAGTTAACCATTTAAAAAGATTATCTGCCAACACCAAACAGAATACAGGAGGGACCCTATTTACAGCACTTTGCTTTACAGCATTTCATTAATGCAGCAGTTTTCCCATTATACCCATTCTTCATTTATTCAGACTTCCTACAATAAATATATTCGCCACTCACTAAGCTAAAAACAAAAGTATTTTATGGTATTTTATGGGTGACCCTGTGGCCTGGCTGGCAAAGCTCTCGCTTCACACGCGGAGGGCCAGAGTTTGATTCCCTGTGGGGTTGAAACATTTTGATGTGTTTCCTTACACCTCTTGTCCTGTTCACCTAGCAACAAATAAATACCTGGGTGTTAATCAACTGGTGTGGGTCACATCCTGGGGGACAAGATTGAGGACCCCAATGGAAAAGACAGTCCTAGATGATGCACTGCCTTTCTTGGGTTATACTGGGTGGCTAACCCTCCAGAGTTAAAAATCTGAACGAAATCTTAAGTAATGTATGTACTATGTATGAACTTTTAGGCAGGGCCCTCCTGTATCTGAAAACGTACAACTTGTGGCCTATGAGAATTATACAGCCTCTCCTCGCTTAATGACGGAGTTCCGTTCGTAAGACCACGTTGGTAAACGAATTTGTCGCTAAACAAGGAGCCCGTGGCCTGGTGGCAAAAAACTTACTTCACACAGTGAGGGTCTGGGTTCGATTCCCGGCGAGGGTGGAAACATGGGCGTGTTTTCTTACACTGGTTGTCTATATTCACCCATCAGTAAAATGGGTACCTGGTTGTTAGTTTACTAGCATGGGTTGAATCCTGGGACAAAACTGACCAATTTGCCCGAAATGCTCTGCATAACAAGCGGCTTTCTATATGTAGTAGTATGTCATTGATGTCAGCTAGACCTGTATACCACGTATACTTGTAGAAATAAAGATATTTTAATGTCACCTATGCACAATTTATAACATTTTTTTAATATTTTTAAATGTTTAGTGTACTGTATATTGTCATAAACAGAATAGAGGAAATCAGCTCTAATATACATTATTTAAGTACATATGCATACTAGTCAGAGCCTGTCGTACGTCCAAGTCGTCGGTAAACGAGTACGTCACTAAGTAAGGAAAGGCTGTATTCTCAGTAGTTTCTCATGCTCGACTGGTTTCGAGTACCAGAGACTGTTTCTCAAATACCATCACAAGCAACCAGTTTACTCAATACAGGCTATCATTTCTCCAGTACAGTACCACTACTGGCTGTCATTCCCCTATATCTAGCAGTGGCAGTTCCTGCTGTACCTGACAGTGGCGGTTCCCTTGTACTTAGCGGCGGCGGGAATGGCTCCCCCTATATCTGGCGGCGGCGGCGGTTCCTCCCTATATCTGGCGGCGGCGGCGGTTCCTCCCTATATCTGGCGGCGGCGGTTCCTCCCTATATCTGGCGGCGGCGGTTCCTCCCTATATCTGGCGGCGGCGGTTCCTCCCTATATCTGGCGGCGGCGGTTCCTCCCTATATCTGGCGGCGGCGGTTCCTCCCTATATCTGGCGGCGCGGTTCCTCCCTATATCTGGCGCGGTTCCTCCCTATATCTGGCGGCGGTCTCCCTATATCTGGCGGCGCGTTCCTCCCTATATCTGGCGGCGGCGGTTCCTCCCTATATCTGGCGGCGGCGGCTCTTCTCTCCCTATATCTGGCGGCGGCGGTTCCTCCCTATATCTGGCGGCGCGGTTCCTCCCTATATCTGGCGGCGGCGGTTCCTCCCTATATCTGGCGGCGGCGGTTCCTCCCTATATCTGGCGGCGGTTCCTCCTATATCTGGCGGCGGTTCCTCCCTATATCTGGCGGCGGTTCCTCCCTATATCTGGCGGCGGCGGTTCCTCCCTATATCTGGCAGCGGCGGTTCCTCCCTATATCTGGCGCGGCGGTTCCTCCCTATATCTGGCGCGGCGGTTCCTCCCTATATCTGGCGGCGGCGGTTCCTCCCTTATCTGGCGGCGCGGTTCCTCCCTATATCTGGCGGCGGGGTTCCTCCTATATCTGGCGGCGGCGGTTCCTCCCTATATCTGGCGGCGGTTCTCTATATCTGGCGGCGGTTCCTCCCTTATCTGGCGGCGCGGTTCCTCCCTATATCTGGCGGCGGCGGTTCCTCCCTGGCAGCGGCGGTTCCTCCCTGCAGCAGCGGCGGTTCCTCCCTGCAGCAGCGGCGGATCCTCCCTGCAGCAGCGGCGGTTCCTCCCTATATCTAGCAGCGGTGGTTACCTCTGTATCTGGTGGCAGCGGTTACCCCCATATCTGGCAGCGAAAGTTCCTCCTTGTATTTGGAGGTGGTGGTTCCCCTTGTATCTTGTGTCGGTGGTGTATCTGGCGGCGGTTACCCCTGTATCCGGTGGCGGCGACGGTTACCCCTGTATCCGGTGGCGGCGACGGTTACCCCTGTATCCGGTGGCGGCAGCGGTTACCCCTGTATCCGATGGCGGCAGCGGTTACCCCTGTATCCGATGGCGGCAGCGGTTACCCCTGTATCCGATGGCGGCAGCGGTTACCCCTGTATCCGATGGCGGCTTCGGTTACCCTGTATCCGATGGCGGCAGCGGTTACCCCTGTATCCGATGGCGGCAGCGGTTACCCCTGTATCCGATGGCGGCAGCGGTTACCCCTGTATCCGATGGCGGCAGCGGTTACCCCTGTATCCGATGGCGGCAGCGGTTACCCTGTATCCGATGGCGGCAGCGGTTACCCCTGTATCCGATGGCGGCAGCGGTTACCCCTGTATCCGATGGCGGCAGCGGTTACCCCTGTATCCGATGGCGGCAGCGGTTACCCCTGTATCCGATGGCGGCAGCGGTTACCCCTGTATCCGATGGCGGCAGCGGTTACCCCTGTATCCGATGGCGGCAGCGGTTACCCCTGTATCCGATGGCGGCAGCGGTTACCCTGTATCCGATGGCGGCAGCGGTTACCCTGTATCCGATGGCGGCAGCGGTTACCTGTATCCGATGGCGGCAGCGGTTACCCCTGTATCCGATGGCGGCAGCGGTTACCCCTGTATCCGATGGCGGCAGCGGTTACCCTGTATCCGATGGCGGCAGCGGTTACCCCTGTATCCGATGGCGGCAGCGGTTACCCCTGTATCCGATGGCGGCAGCGGTTACCCTGTATCCGATGGCGGCAGCGGTTACCCCTGTATCCGATGGCGGCAGCGGTTACCCTGTATCCGATGGCGGCAGCGTTACCCCTGTATCCGATGGCGGCAGCGGTTACCCCTGTATCCGATGGCGGCAGCGGTTACCCCTGTATCCGATGGCGGCAGCGGTTACCCTGTATCCGATGGCGGCAGCGGTTACCCCTGTATCCGATGGCGGCAGCGGTTACCCCTGTATCCGATGGCGGCAGCGGTTACCCCTGTATCCGATGGCGGCAGCGGTTACCCCTGTATCCGATGGCGGCAGCGGTTACCCTGTATCCGATGGCGGCAGCGGTTACCCCTGTATCCGATGGCGGCAGCGGTTACCCCTGTATCCGATGGCGGCAGCGGTTACCCCTGTATCCGATGGCGGCAGCGGTTACCCCTGTATCCGATGGCGGCAGCGGATACCCCTGTATCCGATGGCGGCAGCGGATACCCCTGTATCCGATGGCGGCAGTTCCCCCTGTACCAACCATCGGCAGTTTATGAATCGAGGGCAGGTTCCCCAGTCGTCAGGGAGGTGCCACAGTCGTCAGGGCAGTGGCCCAGTCGTCAGGGCAGTGGCCCAGTCGTCAGGGCAGTGGCCCAGTCGTCAGGCAGGCCAGTCGTCAGGGCAGTGGCCCAGTCGTCAGGGCAGTGGCCCAGTCGTCAGGGCAGTGGCCCAGTCGTCAGGGCAGTGGCCCAGTCGTCAGGGCAGTGGCCCAGTCGTCAGGGCAGTGGCCCAGTCGTCAGGGCAGTGGCCCAGTCGTCAGGGCAGTGGCCCAGTCGTCAGGGCAGTGGCCCAGTCGTCAGGGCAGTGGCCCAGTCGTCAGGGCAGTGGCCCAGTCGTCAGGGCAGTGGCCCAGTCGTCAGGGCAGTGGCCCAGTCGTCAGGGCAGTGGCCCAGTCGTCAGGGCAGTGGCCCAGTCGTCAGGGCAGTGGCCCAGTCGTCAGGGCAGTGGCCCAGTCGTCAGGGCAGTGGCCCAGTCGTCAGGGCAGTGGCCCAGTCGTCAGGGCAGTGGCCCAGTCGTCAGGGCAGTGGCCCAGTCGTCAGGGCAGTGGCCCAGTCGTCAGGGCAGTGGCCCAGTCGTCAGGCAGTGGCCCAGTCGTCAGGGCAGTGGCCCAGTCGTCAGGGCAGTGGCCCAGTCGTCAGGGCAGTGGCCCAGTCGTCAGGGCAGTGGCCCAGTCGTCAGGGCAGTGGCCCAGTCGTCAGGGCAGTGGCCCAGTCGTCAGGGCAGTGGCCCAGTCGTCAGGGCAGTGGCCCAGTCGTCAGGGCAGTGGCCCAGTCGTCAGGGCAGTGGCCCAGTCGTCAGGGCAGTGGCCCAGTCGTCAGGGCAGTGGCCCAGTCGTCAGGGCAGTGGCCCAGTCGTCAGGGCAGTTCCCAGTGGTGAGAGCAGTGCCACAGTCGTCAGGGCAGTGCCACAGTCGTCAGGGCAGTGCCACAGTCGTCAGGGCAGTGCCACAGTCGGCAGGGCAGTGCCACAGTCGTCAGGGCAGTGCCACAGTCGTCAGGGCAGTGCCACAGTCGTCAGGGTAGTGCCACAGTCGTCAGGGCAGTGCCACAGTCGTCAGGGTAGTGCCACAGTCGTCAGGGCAGTGCCACAGTCGTCAGGGCAGTGCCACAGTCGTCAGGGCAGTGCCACAGTCGTCAGGGCAGTGCCACAGTCGTCAGGGCAGTGCCCCAGTGGTGAGAGCAATGCCACAGTCGTCAGGGCAGTGCCACAGTCGTCAGGGCAGTGGCCGTCTTCAGGGCAGTGGCCCAGTCTTCAGGGCAGTGCCCAGTGGTGAGAGCAGTGCCACAGTCGTCAGGGCAGTGCCCCAGCAGCAACAAACTAGCGTGACCCCGCCCATATTGGTCAGTCAGGTGGTGATGGTAGTTCCAGCCAGCCAGACACTTACATACTGCCGCCTCCACACCGCCTACTCTCCGCTCTGGCAGGCCTCCCTGCACCTCACACCAACACTCAACACTAAGATACCCGGCTTACATGTCTGCTGGTGGGCTGGGGAGAGAGACACAAGGTCAAATGCAGAACAATTTGACAGTTGTTTCGTCTCTTGCTTGGTCGATCGATGCCACTGCTCAGCCTGCGAATATTCCCAGTCTTTCCTGCCAACAAACTCCCGGTTATAGGCCTACCCCTGACCTGGCCACACACACACAAGCTCCGGCAGGCTCAACTGAACGCTCTACTTACATTTCGTGCGAGAGGGAGCGCCAAATTAAGTAATAGGGAGAGAAAAATGGCAGTTGTGGTGAAGGAAGTGTGCGCACTCGCCCGCCTCGCCGCTGCTGATTGGTTAACTGCTCTCCCTCCCTAGTCAATACTACATTCTTACTATTATTTTCAACCTTATATACATCATTTACTCCATTTTACCCACTTGTCACTTGATATAATTACTGTACTCTCCTCCTTTGGCCAGTTCTATATTTATTCCAGTTCTTAATAAGATGTTCATTTCTTTTTTTTCCTTGCTAAGCGTTTCATGTGTAAAAAAAATATATTCAATAATTAAGGGAGTGTTCATTACACGTTTAAAATGATAATGACAAAGATATAATTTTTATTAAAGATAATAGACAATAAATACGTAGTAAATATGTTCTGAACAACTCTCCATCGTCACAAGAATATTACTCGCAATTATAGTCAAAGTCGTTATCATTATAAGCCAGAAAATTCTTATTTTAAAGCAAATTATTATATACAATATATAAATTCTTATATAAAATCGGGATTTGTGGGTAAAAGAAATTTATTACGAGGTCGAAAAAATATTGATGGTTCGTATTGCTAGACTGAAATTCCCTCTAATAAAAGAAACTCTTATTTCAAAAACATTATAGTTTACAAATATTTGTGTGTATAATGCACATATAGAGGGAAGAATTAGGGTTAAAATACAAGTTTAAGTTATTAGTGTCTCATAAAATTTTAGACAAATTCAATCTAAATTTACTTTTAAGCGTTATAAATATTCTAGTATTTAAAATTACTAAAGAAAATGATAATTTGTGAATATTAGAGGGAGGAATTGTGGTTAAAATAAAGATTAAAGTAATATTTGTCACTTCAAATTGCAGATATAAATTCAATCAAAATTTATATTTCCAGCGTAATAAAATATTACAGTACAAGAATTAGCAAAGAAAATAATAATAAGTTAATAAAATTTGATGAAATAATATGTTATTGTGGATATAAGTATAGTGTGTGTTAGGGCGAGGCTGGAGCACCTCTCTCTCTCTCACTCAGCAACACCGTCGACATGACTTCGGTGAGTCTATACTCTCCTTATTTACCACTTTAATGCCATCGATGTACCTCTCTGGGCAGGGCTGTGGGGCCCTTGTGGGTTTAGCGCTTAGTTATGATTGTAGTAGTGGTAATTGTACCCCTTTCGTGCCCTCAAACTCGTATATATAAGAGCATCATGGATCGTGATGCTGCCATGTGTTGTGTTGGTATTTTTCAGTGACGGTGGAACGTGGTAAGTTTATTTATGTATAGTTACACAAATTATCAGACATTAGTAATGTGTTAAATACCTAGAATAACCCCCCCAAAAAAGGGTCAATTGACTAATTTCCATTGGTGTTCGTGTAGATAAATGAGTTGAGAGAGAATGATGAGTTGATGACTTAGACACGTGCAACACTGGTGTCTTTATTGTGGGAAAGCTTTGCCATGCAGTGTCTTCATCAGTCCTCTCTGCTTTGTATTGGACTGGTGAAGCCACTTTGTGGCGAAACGTTTCCTTAAAGATTCCCATCCGTTGCATAAGTAGGCCTACTGGCCTATACTAGTCTGGTCCAGCACTCCTGTCTACCCACAAGGCATGGAACAATAACTTGTGTGACCAAACTTGCTTAAGTCGCTTTATCCCCCCATCTATGTCAGTTATGTATAGTGTGAAAAGTGGGTTCAATTCTGACCCGTGGAACACCGCTTGTGATGCATCTCCACTCTGATTTCTCCCCATTTATGCAAACTGTTACATATTATGTCACCCACACCTCAATCCAGGAAAAAATTTCTATTCCATGTGCATCTACTTTTCTCAATATCGTGTGTGCCACTATTAAATTACTTACTGAAGTCTGTATACACAGTACATAGTGGATTTTTTTTATTTAAAATCATATATACATACATTATGTAGTCTTACAACAGTGTATGCTATAAAAAAACTTTTATATTCTCAACCTACATCCCACAAAAACCTTATCTTCGGCAACCAACATGTTGCAATAAATTGTATATACATTAGCAATATTAGGCAGAACCATAATGTCCCAAACAAAAATTATGCCCCTTGACAACAACACAAAACTGATTCCCAAAAATGTATATCGCCCCAGGCCTCTAAAAGACCTTACTTCCACCCCAAGGCAATTTCGTGCACTATCACAAATTCTCACATGCCAACAGAGAGAGTTTGCCTAAATGGGGAGAAATCAGAGTGGGGAAGCGTCACAAGCGGTGTTCCACAGGGGTCAGTATTGGGCCCCTTGTTGTTCACAATCTACATAAACGACATAGATGAGGGAATAAATAGCGACATAAGCAAGTTTGCCGATGACACCAAAATAGGCCGTCCAATTCATTCAAATGAGGACATAGAGCACTCCAGGAAGATTTGAATAGACTGATGCAGTGGTCGGAGAAGTGGCAGATTCAGTTTAATATAGATAAATGCAAAGTTCTAAATATTGGATAGGACAATAACCATGCCACATATATACTAAATAATGTAGATCTTAATACTACTGATTGGGAAAAGGATTTAGGAGTTCTGGTTAGCAGTAATCTAAAACCAAGACAGCAGTGCATAAGTGTTCGCAATAAAGCGAACAGAATCCTTGGCTTCATATCAAGAAGCATAAATAATAGGAGTCTTCAGGTTGTTCTTCAACTTTATATATCCTTGGTTAGGCCTCATCTAGATTATGCTGCACAGTTTTGGTCACCGTATTACAGAATGGATATAAATGCTCTGGAAAATGTACAAAGGAGAATGACTAAGTTGATCCCATGTATCAGAAATCTTCCCTATGAGGATAGACTGAGGGCCCTGAATCTGCACTCTCTAGAAAGCCGTAGAATTAGGGGAGATATGATTGAGGTGTATAAATGGAAAACAGGAAAAAAATAAAGGGGATGTGAATAGCGTGCTAAAAATATCTAGTATTGACAGGACTCGCAGCAATGGCTTTAAGTTGGATAAATTCAGATTCAGGAAGGATATAGGAAAGCATTGGTTTGGTAATAGAGTTGTCGATGAGTGGAACAAACTTCCGAGTACAGTTATAGAGGCTAAAACGTTGTGCATTTTTAAAAATAGGCTAGATAAATATATGAGTGGGTGCGGGTGGGTGTGAGTTGGTTCTGACTAGCTTGTGTTACTAGGTCAGATGCCGTGCTCCTTCCTTAAGTGAATGTAACCTGACCTGGCTGGGTCAGGGCATTGGCTTAAGCCGGTGGGAGACTTGGACATGCCTCGCATGGGCCAGTAGGCCTGCTGCAGTGTTCCTTCTTTCTTATGTTCTCATATATAAAAGGATTACAAAATATACATGCCGACTTATAACAATGACTTCATACCATAATTTCTCGAAAAATTGCACCTAACACACAATCCAAAGGTCATTTCCTGAAAACATACATGTAGAATAAAGAATACACACGAATATATATCATTATTTGACCCTAATGATTATTACAATGTCCCCATCTTACCCGACATAATAAAAACCATACTCAAGGTAACCCACTGGTTTAACACAAAACCAGAGCGAGACAAGGAAATGGTGAGGGTAAACCCCCAAGAATTCACGGAAATGAAATTTGTACACTTACAAGGACTCATGAAAAGACCAAACAAAATCATGGAGCACCTGAAAATACATCCTCCTTTAGGATTGTACAATGATGTAATAACCCTAGCAAAGTATGACATAAGCCTGACTTGACATACACCTGATATACAGCCACATTACCAAAAAGGCCCAAGATAATCATACCCTAAAAAAAAAAAGTTTGTGTAAACACGTGTGCAAACTACCGTCCTAGGCCAACAAAATTTAAATCAATACATTGTCATTGTTTCTTCGTTTTTCTAAGTTTTGATGAGATCCACTGCTCTGCTCTGATAGATCCAAACCCGATCACAGCTAGACAAGCCCCTGCCACCTTTCCCCTAAATCAAAACCCTTAAGTGACCCTTCCACCCTCATTATTGTCATGGGTACCCACTATCATACCTAAACAAAGAACACCACCCCAGCCCCAGCTCTATCCGCCCCTACCACCGAGCCCCCCATGCAACTCAACATACATCCCTAAAAGACTTACACACCTTCCATACTGCCCCCTCCCCCCTGCAGACCAACCCCTCCACCATCCCTCAATATAGCCATCGATAAACATCTATACTCTGGAAAACCCTGTTCCCATGCCCTACCATACAAACTGATTCCTACATACAGTTCTATAGAACCTGGCTGTTAATACCCTGACACGTGCTTCTCCCCTGACCTCCTTTATGCCCCATGACACAAAAATATAATTCAGAGCCAAGTACATTACGGCCCTGCGTCCATCCTCTGCACAACCCCCAACATCTAAACTGAGGACCCTCAAAATTGACAACCCCCCACCATCCTTATAATTCCCCCAAACCATTCCCTTACCCTCGCTAAGTCTTCACAAAAATAAACTATGAAAAGCGGTCTCCAGCATATCACATACATTACATTCTCGTACCAACCCCATCACGAAAAGTTGTGCCCGCAATGCTAATATGCCATGTAAAAACCGGAAACCCGTTTCCCGTACCCTGGAATGTAATTTCAGCTTCTTAAACCAGTACCAAATACTGCTCCAATCATACATGGGGTATGTTTCAACACCTTGCAATACCCTACTACCACAGTGGAAAAAATTAGTAAATTATTTGCCATTCTACAGCCCTTCCTTTTGAGATCCCATGATGTTGAACTTGTTGGTGTGGAATAATTCATAGCCTTGTATGTGGCATTCAGAATTCTGTTTGAGCAAGGTTTGATATAGCAATAATATCTGCTTTCTGCATTTGCAATTACTCTTAGCTCATCTGTATTATTTTCAAGTTAATAGAAGAAGACCTCCTCTGATTGGTTTTAAACTTTCATCACTGGTGCATTTTCTTTGAAGGAAGATTTGCCGTGTAAGTCACAGTTTGCTCAAATTGGGATAATGGTTTGTGTGATAGGTGGAAAATGACTCCATTGATTATCAAGCTTTACCTGGTCCTTGTAAGTGACTTGTTATGGCTGTGGAGATACAGTGGTACCTCGAGTTACGATGGTCCCCAAAATCGCCCTTTTATGTAAGTTTATTTTTTTAAATGCTTTTGTAAGTATATTTTTGGGGGTGTAAAAGGACTAGTCTATTTTACATTATTCCTTATGGGGATAAATTCGTTTGGTAATGGCACTTGAACAGCATTCTCGAACGAAAAAATATCGTAACTCGAGGTACCACTGTCTACCTGGAGTCTACCTGGAGAGAATTCCAGGGGTCAACGCCCCCGCGGCCCGGTCCGTGACCAGGCCTCTTGTTGGACCAGAGCCTGATCAACCAGGCTGTTACTGCTGGCCGCACGCAGTCCAACGTACGAACCACATCCCGGCTGATCAGGTACCGACTTGAGGTGCCTGTCCAGTGCCTGCTTGAAGACAGCCAGGGGCTTGTTGGTAATCCCCCTGATGTATGCTGGGAGGCAGTTGAACAATCTTGGGCCCCTCACACTTATTGTGTTGTCCCTCAACGTGCTAGTGGCACCCCTGCTCTTCATTGGGGGAATGTTACATCGCCTGCCGAGTCTTTTGCTTTCGTAGGGAGTGATTTTTGTGTGCAAGTTTGGTACTAAGCCCTCGAGAATTTTCCATGTGTATATAATAATGTATCTCTCCCGCCTGCGTTCTAGAGAGTACAGGTTTAGGAACTTCAAGCGTTCCCAGTAGTTGAGGTGGTTTATCGCACTTATGCGTGCCGTGAAGGTTCTCTGCACATTTTCAAGGTCAGCAATTTCACCCGCCTTGAAAGGTGCAGTTAGTGTGCAGCAATATTCCAGCCTAGATAGAACAAGCGATCTGTAAAGTGTCAACATGGGCTTGGCATCCCTGGTTTTGAAGGTTCTCATTATCCATCCTGTCATTTTTCGAGCAGATGCAATTGCTACATTGTTATGGTCCTTGAAGGTGAGATCCTCTGACATGAACACTCCCAGGTCTTTGACATTAGTTTTTCGCTCTATTGTGTGGTTGGAATTAGTTTTGTACTCCGATGAGATTTAAATTTCTTCACGTTTTCCGTATCTGAGTAATTGAAATTTCTCATCATTGAACTTCATATTGTTTTCTGCAGCCCATTTAAAGATTTGGTTTATGTCTGCTTGGAGTCTTGCAGTGTCTTCAACGGTGGACACTGTCATACAGATTCGGGTGTCATCTGCAAAGGAAGACACAGCACTGTGGCTTATATCCCTGTCAATGTCTGATATGAGGATGAGGAATAGGATGGGAGCAAGTACTGTGCCTTGTGGAACAGAGCTTTTCACAGTAGCTGCCTCAGACTTTACTCTGTTGACTACTACTCTTTGTGTTCTATGTGTTAGGAAATTATAAATCCATCTACCAACTTTTCCTGTTATTCCTTTATCACGCATTTTGTGTGCTATTACACCATGGTCACACTTGTCAAAGGCTTTTGCAAAATCTGTGTATATAACATCTGCATTCTGTTTATCTTCTAGAGCATCCAGGACCTTGTCGTAGTGGTCCAGTAGTTGGGACAGACAGGAGCGGCCTGCTCTAAACCCATGCTGTCCTGGGTTGTGCAATTGATGGGTATCAAGATGGGTGGCGATCTTGCTTCTTAGAACCCTTTCAAAGATTTTTATGATATGGGACGTTAGCGCAATTGGTCTGTAGTTCTTTGCTATTGCTTTACTGCCCCCTTTGTGGAGCGGGGCTATGTCTGTTGTTTTTAGTAGCTGCGGGACGATCCCAGTGTCCATGCTCCCTCTCCATAGGATGTTAAAAGCATGTGATAGGGGCTTCTTGCAGTTCTTGATGAACACGGAGTTCCATGAGTCTGGGCCTGGAGCGGAGTGCATGGGCATGTCATTTATTGCCTTTTCAAAGTCATTTGGCGTAGTGATGATGTCAGAAAGGCATGCGTCTGTCAAGTTCTGTGGCACTCTCATGAAAAAATCATTTAGGTTTTCGATTTTCAGTCTGGTTAGTGGCTCGCTAAAGACTGAGTCATACTGGGATTTAAGTAACTCACTCATTTCCTTGCTGTCATCTGTGTAGGACCCATCCGGTTTAAGTAGGGGCCCAATACTGGTTGTTGTTCTCGACTTTGATTTTGCATAGGAAAAGAAATACTTAGGGTTTCTTTCAATTTCATTTATGGCTCTTAGTTCTTCCCGTGTCTCTTGATTCCTATAAGATTCCTTTAGTTTTAATTCGATGTTTGCTATTTCTCTGACTAGTGTCGTACCTTTCTTGGATTTCAGAGCAACTGAAGTATATACAGTGGACCCCCGGTTAACGGCCTGCTCCAAACACTAACAATTATGTAAGTGTATTTTTGTAAGTGCTTTTGTAAGTATATGTTTGGGGTCCAAAAGGACTAATCTAATTTACATTATTCCTTATGTTAATAAATTCGTTCGGTAACGGCACTTGAACAGCATTCTGGAACGAATTATGGCCGTTAACCAGGGATCCACTGTATCTTTCTAAATACAAATTTTTCCATAAGTAAGTTTATTCAGGTATACACAAATAGTTACATATCATACATAGCAGCATGTGTGTAAAGAACCTAGGATAACCCAAAAAAGTCAGTGACTTATTTCCATTGGGGTCTGTCTTGGTTAGATATTTTTAGCACGATATTTACATCCTCTTTATTTATTTATTCCTGCTCTTATGTACAGGCTTTTTAAATTAAATTTGACATGATGCTATATCCCATTACATAGGCAGTGGCAATGCAGACAAAATTTCATCACCCACTTGACTGATCGACTACCCTTAATATTTTTAGTATTGTTTAAGGAAATAGATAATTGATATTTGTTTTATACTCCCAGGTAAAGCCTTCAGCAAAGAAGCCGCAGGCAAAGACCATGGGTAAATCCACGGCAAAATCTGCGGATAAGGCCAAAGCAAAGACCACTGATAAGACCAAAGCAAAGCCTGCAGAGGCCAAAGCAAAGCCTGCAGAGGCCAAAGCAAAGCCTGCAGAGGTCAAAGCAAAGCCTGCTGCAGATAAGGCCAAAGCAAAGCCTGCTGCAGATAAGGCCAAAGCAAAGCCTGCTGCAGATAAGGCCAAAGCAAAGCCTGCTGCAGATAAGGCCAAAGCAAAGCCTGCTGCAGATAAGGTCAAGACCAAGGCCTCAGAAAAGGTTAAGACAAAGTTCACAGCTAAGACCACAACAAAGGCTGCTGGTGGTAAGAAGCCCCTAAAGCCACGTGCCCAGATGAAGAAGAGCTTAGTTGCCAGGGGGAAGATTACCAAGGGCCGTCGTGCCAAGAAACTACAGCTCAAGTTCCACATAGACTGCCGTCAGCCCGTGGAGGATGGAATCATGAATGCTGCAGACTTTGTAAGTGCCTTTATGTAAAAGAAAGTCATAATTCTCATCTTAATTACATATACATATATAATTTTGGTGCCTTAAATTATCTAATGATTTTTTTGCATGCATTTAATATGACCTGTAGGACTATATATCATTGCATTACAGTACAGTTATAGAGGCTAAAACGTTGTGTAGTTTTAAAAATAGGCTAGATAAATATATGAGTGGGTGCGGGTGGGTGAGTTGGTTCTGACTAGCTTGTGCTACTAGGTCAGATGCCGTGCTCCTTCCTTAAGTGAATGTAGCCTGACCTGGATGGGTCGGGGCATTGGCTTAAGCCGGTGGGAGACTTGGACCTGCCAGTGGGCCTGCTGCAGTGTTCCTTCTTTCTTATGTTCTTATAATAGGGAAACCTCTTCACTATTCAGACTAATAGAGGGAAGGGGTGTACAATATTGCTGATTGTCTGCCTCTCCCGAATTGCGAAATGAATGTTTCATGTTTGTCAAGTTGTCTACTGTAGTAGCAGACTTGGTCTCTGGTGCAGAAGACAATTGATCACTAAGAATATAGTTATTGTAACCTGTAGTACTACAGATAAGCAGAATTGCATTAAGCATTAGAAATTGTATGGTAATTTTATAATTACATAATTTACAGCACCCACCCTTGTACAAACACTACACATGATAAATTTCAATTATTTTTTTCATTACATACCCCCACACTTTATTTCTATGCTTAATATAATACTGCCCAGATTGTTAGGCTGGCTACATATATAATGTGATTCTTCAACCTTAAATAGCCAACTGTTGATCATATGGTTTTTAAAAAAAAACCTCAACTGGTAGAGACTAAATTTCAGGTTTATCACATCAAAGCTAGCTTAAATCAACTAATTTTCTTTCTGAACCGGTTAGATCATTTTATTTTGTTGGCTAATGTTATAAAGTGCTAATGTCTGGGGCAGATTCCAATTTGTAGTTTGTGAACTGCATTGTCTTGGTTTAGTTTTCTGTATAGTACAGTCAAAGGAAATGTTGATGACTATTAAGATTGGCTTGTGTTTAAATATTAAGTTTAGGTTTCACTTGTTAACTGGCACTAATGGACCAATCGCTAGGGTGACCTTCCCTAGTTGGTTGCTAGTAGGGCCAACTTCCCTACAGTGCCAAACGGTTGTTCTGTCTTGCAGGAGACATTCTTGCAGCAGCGTATAAAGGTTAATGGCAAGGTCAACAATTTCTCCAATCAAGTGTCATTGGAACGAAATAAGCACAAGATCACACTTAATGCAGATATTTCCTTCTCTAAAAGGTGCGTATAAATTTTTTTTTATTCCAAAATGAAAGCCAGGTTTTTGTTATATATATTGACACATGGATAAAGTTTATATATGGCACTGGAATATACACAAGGCTCATTTTTATCTAGCATGTAAGAAAGAAGCAGGAATTTCAGTAACATATATAACAGGAAATGGTAACTGTTGAAAGGTGTTAAATAAGAAGGCTATGGTTTAACCTTTGAAAGTTTTTAGTAAAATTCTGGCTAGTAGGTTGGTAGTCAGCAACCACCCAGGGAGGTACTACCATCCTGCAAAGCGAGTGTAAAACGAAAGCCTGTATTTGTTTTACATGATGGTAGGATTGCTGGTGTCTTTTCTGTCTCATAAACATGCGAGATTTCAGGTACGTCTTGCTATTTCTACTTACACTTGGGTCACGCTACACATACATGTACACATTTATGTATACACACTCATCTGAGTTTTCCTTGATTTTATCTTAATAGTTCTTGTTCTTATTGCTTTTCCTTTCATATCCATGGGGAAGTGGAATAAGAATCTTTCCTCCGTAAGCCATGAGTGTTGTAAAAGTCAACTAAAATGCCGGGAACAATGGGCAAGTAACCCCTTTTCCTGTATAGATTTACTAAAAAGAAAAAGAAGAAAACCGTCAAAGTGGGATGTTTGAATGTGAGTGGATGTTGTGCAAATGATAAGAAAGAGATAATTGTAGATGTTGTGAATGAAAAGAAGCTGGATGTCCTGGCTTTAAGTGAGACAACGCTGAAGGGGGTAGGAGAGTTTCAGTGGGGAGAAATAAATGGGATTAGGTCAGGGGTTTCAAATAGTTAAAGCTAAAGGAGTGGAAATTATGTTGAATAATCAGTTATGGCAGGTAAAGAGGAAATATAAATGTATAAATTCAAGGATTATGTGGAGTAAAATAAAGGTTGGATGTGAAAAGTGGGTTATAGTAAGTGTTTATGCACCTGGAGAAGAGAGAGATATTTTGGGAAATGTTGAGTGTGTGGGGACTTGAACCAAGTGAGAGAGTAATTGTGGTTGGGGATCTTAATGCTAAAGTGGGTAAAAATGTTGTGGAGGGAGTAGTAGGTAAATTTGGGGTGCCAGGGGTAAATGTAAATGGGGAACCATTAATTGACCTGTGTGTAGAAAGAGGTTTGGTAATAAATATTTTATGAAGAGTATAAATAAATATACAAGGTATGATATAGCACATAAGGAAAGTAGTTTGTTAGATTATGTATTGTTAGATAAAAGGTTGATGGGTAGGCTTCAGGGTGTACATGTTTATAGAGGGGTAACGGATATATCGGATCATTATTTAGTTGTAGCTACAGTTAGAGTAAAAGGTAGATGGGACAAAAAGAAAATGGCAACAGCAAGTAAGAGAGAGGTAAAAGTGTATAAACTAAGGGAGGAGGAAGTTAGGGTGAGATATAAGCAACTATTGGCAGAAACGTGGGCTAGTGCAAGTATGAGTAGAGGGGGGGTTGAAGAGAGTTGGGATAGTTTTAAAAATGCAGTATTAGAATGTGGGGCAGACGTTTGTGCATCGGAGGGTGGCAGGAGGAAAGAGGAGTGAGTGGTGGAATGAAGAATTAAAGGGTGTGATAAAAGAGAAAAAGGTAGCTTATGAGAGGTTTTAACAAAATAGAAGTGTTAATAGAAGAGCAGAGTATATGGAGAGTAAAGGAAAGGTGAAGAGAGTGGTGAGTGTGCAAAAGAAGAGCAGATGAAAGAATGGGAGAGGCTCTGTCAAGAAATTTTGCTGAAAACAAGAAAGAAATTTGGAGTGAGATAAACAAGGTAAGAAAGTCTAGGGAACGAATGGATTTGTCTGTTAAAAACAGAGTAGGGGAGTTGGTAGATGGCGGGAATATTTTGAGGAACTTTTAAATGTCAATGAAAAAAGGGAGGCGGTAATTTCATGTACTGGCCAGGGAGGTACAACATCGTTTACGAGTGAAGAAGAGCAGGATGTAAGTGTGGGGGATGTGCGTGAGGCATTACGTAGAATGAAAGGGGGTAAAGCAGCTGGAACTGACGGGATCATGACAGATATGTTAGAAGCAGGGGGGGATATAGTGTTGTAGTGGTTGGTATTTTTGTTTAATAAATGTATGAAAGAGGGGAAGGTACCTAGGGATTGGCAGAGAGCATGTATAGTTCCTTTATATAAAGGGAAGGGGGATAAAAGAGAGTGTAAGAATTATAGGGGAATAAGTTTACTGAGTATACAAGGTAAAGTGTATGGCAGGGTTATTATTGAAAGAATTAGAGGTAAGACAGAGAGTAGGATTGCAGATGAGCAAGGAGGCTTTAGATGTGTAGATCAAGTGTTTACAGTGAAGCATATATGTGAAAAGTATTTAGATAAAGGTAGATAAGTTTTCATTGCATTTATGGATTTAGAAAAGGCATATGATAGTGGATAGGGGAGCAATGTGGCAAATGTTGCCAGTGTATGGAATAGGTAGTAAGTTACTGAAGGCTGGAAAGAGTTCTTATGAGGATAGTGAGGCTCAGGTTAGGGTGTGTAGGAGAGAGGGAGATTACTTCCCAGTAAAAGGTCATAGACAAGGATATGTTAATGTCACCATGGTTTAATATATTTATAGATGGGGCTGTAAAGAATAAATGCTAGGGTGTTGGGGAGAGGGGTGGGATTAAATTAAGGGGAATTAAATGCAAAATGGGAGTTGACAGTTACTTTTTGCTGATGATACTGTGGTTATAGGAGATTCTAAAGAAAAGTTGCAAAGGTTAGTAGACGAGTTTGGGAGGGTGTGTAAAGGTAGAAAGTTGAAAGTGAACATAGATAAGAGTAAGGTGATGAGGGTATCAAACGATTTAAATAAAGAAAACTTGGATATCACATTGGAGAGAGGGATTATGGAAGAAGTAAATGTTTTCAGATATTTGGGAGTTGACATGTCAGTGGATGGGTTTATGAAGGATGGGGTTAACCATAGAATTGATGAAGGAAAAAAGGTGAGTGGTGCATTGAGGTATCTGTGGAGACAAAAAACGTTATCCATGGAGGCAACGAAGGGAATGTACGAAAGTATAGTGGTACCAACACTTGTATGGGTGTGAAGCATGGGTTGCAAATGCTGCAGCGAGGAAGAGGCTGGAGGCAGTGGAGATGTCCTGTCTAAGGGCAATGTGTGGTGTAAATATTATGTAGAAAATTCGGAATGTGGAAATTAGGAGAAGGTGTGGAGTTACTAAATGTATTTGTCAGAGGGCTGAAGAGGGGTTGTTGAGGTGGTTTGGTCATTTAGAGAGAATGGATCAAAGTAGAATGACTTGGAGAGCGTATAAATCTGTAGGGGAAGGAAGGCGGGGTAGGGGTCGTCCTAGAAAAGGTTGGAGGGAGGGAGTAAAGGAGGTTTTGTGGGCGAGGGGCTTGGACTTCCAGCAAGCATGTGTGAGCGTGTTAGATAGGAGTGAATGGAGACGAATGGTTTTTGGGACATGATGAGCTGTTGGAGTGTGAGCAGGGTAATATTGTGTGAAGGGATTCAGGGAAACCAGTTAATTGATTTAGTTGGACTTGAGTCCTGGAAATGGGAAGTACAATGCCTGCACTTTAAAGGAGGGGTCTGGGATAGTGACAGCTGGGAGGGACTATTCTCAGCTGTCGTATCTGAGCGCCTCAGCAAAGACAGTGATTATGTATGAGTGTGGTGAAAGTGTTGAATGATGATGAAAGTATTTTCTTTTTGGGTCACCCTGCCTTGGTGGGAGAAGGCCGACTTGTTGGAAAAAAAAATATATATACGTCCGAAACAGTGGCTCGTAAGACGTATATATATGACCGAAACAGTTAAAGGAGGGGTCTGGGATAGTGACAGCTGAGAGGGACTATTCTCAGCTGTCGTATCTGAGCGCCTCTACAAAGACAGTGATTATGTATGAGTGTGTTGAATAATGATGAAAGTATTTTTGGGTCACCCTGCCTCGGTGGGAGACGGCTGACTTGTTGGAAAAAAAAATCTTCCAAAGTGATGAAGCTACCTTTATTTTGTTAGTGTCTGAAAGGTCAATTGTTAAATCTAATTGCCATTTCAGACATCATTAAACAAAAAAAAATAGCTTCTTCATTTCAGAGGTATTAGCCAGAATTCTACTGATTTCTTCTTCTGTTTTGCAGTAAACTACTGTATGAACATTTAAAAATATACCAGAAATGTTATAAATGGTGCAAAGGTGACATTTAAAAAAATATCTAAAGATGGTTAATACAAACCCACTGCCAGTATAGTATGCTCCTCCTCGCTTAACGACTAATTTTCTTACCAACCTACTCTTAGGAACATAACCCCGTCATTAAGTGAGGAGAGGCTGACTTTTGAATTTATAAACTTTGTCTCATACATGCTGATACATTCTCTTTTTACCGTCTACCTTTTACTCTCACTGGGGTTACAACTAAATAATGATCTGATACGTATATCTGTTCCCCTTTTAAAATCATGCACATAAAGAATCTTCCCATCAACCTTTTTTCCACAAATACTTAGTCCAAGCAACTGCTGTCATTACACCCAATATCTCTCGTCTACATATTATCTTTTTCTTAAAACGTATTACCTATTGCCAAACCATTCTATACAAAATAGGGTTAATGGCCTTCAGTTTTTATTTATCCCTGTCACCCCAAATTTACCTACTATGCCCTTTACAACAGTTTCTTCCACTTTAACATTTAAGTCCCCACCACAGTTCTCACTTGTTTGAAAACTCCCCAAACACACTTTTTATCTCAAAATCTCTCCTCTGCACTCCTCTTCTCCACATGCATAACACTTAGTATAATTCACTTTCCACGTTCAACCCTTATTTTAATTCACACAATCCTTGAATTTATACATTTATATTCCTTCTTTTCCTTCCATAACTGATCTGTTTGTAAACCTACACATTTTTGCCAGGTACCTGAAGTACCTGACAAAGAAATATCTCAAAAAGAATAACCTTCGTGATTGGCTGAGAGTGGTGGCACCCCCCACTGCCAAAGACACCTACGAGCTCAGGTACTTCCAGATCAACAATGAGGAAGAAGATGACGATGATGGCGACGAGTAAATCACAGCTCAATAAAATGTGAAGTTTATCTGGCCTTTCATTGACACATTTGCTGCTGTGGATAGGCATTTTTTTTCTTTTATTACAGATGTTGATTTCAATGGATAATGATATGTAAAGCATCTAGTTTTATCTAGTAAAAAGCTGCTTAAAAGTATAATGTATCATGTACTTCCTAGTATTAAGTTTCATAACCAATTACCCTGAAACAGGAATCTCTAAGGTGCTACAAAACCTTTATGGGTTTAGCATTTCTCAGGAATATATGTAAATGGCACATGGGAGTGTGATTTTTAGTACATAGTATTAGGTATGGGACTGCAAAAAAATTGGCTGACGGTAACTTTCGCACGTGTTTAGTATACTGCCTTTTGACAACTTTGGAGTGCAGAGATTTCCAATACAGCCAGGGTAAGGCTTGTCTAAAATTTGGGGATATGCCTTCGTATATTAATTCTAGGTTGTCGGGAAAAGGTAGTGTTTATTCCAGTCTGCTGAAGGCCCTCATTGATTGCCTTTGCCATGGTACTTTTACTGTCGGGATATCCCTGTGGGTGGCGGGAGTATCGTTGGAGGCTGCCGAAAGGTAGGGGTTATGACTGGAGGTACCCTCCCCTTGGGATCAAACCTGATAAACTATGGGTTTAGTGCTCCCCGTGAATGTTCTATTCACCCTTTCAAGGTAGGTGCTGGTTGCAGCGCTGTATGACGTTTACGGGTTTAGAGCTTAGTTATGATTATAATATGCGGCTAGTAAAATACTCTTGATTCAAGGGTCTAATAATAATTTATTTACTGCAAATACATGTACAAGGTCTACACGCCTAGCTGACATCAGTGACATACTACGTATATAGAAAGCCGCTTGTTATGCTGAGCATTTCTGGCAAATTAGGTCAGTTTTGTCCCAGGATGCGACCCACACCAGTCTACAACATAAACTTACTTACTTACAAGCACCCAGGTACCCATTTTACTGATGGGGATCATAGACAACAGGTGTAAAGAAACACACCCAATGTTTCTACCCTGGCTGGGAATCGAACCCATTCCCTAGCCGTCAGGGAAGGTTCCTTGATGCTGATGGGCTCTTGATCTAGGGAACTGGTTATGTGCTCCAGTTCCCTGAATACCTTCCATCCCCCCACAGGCGCTGAATAATCCCTATGGGTTTAGCACTTCCCCATGATTATAATATATGATCCCTGCAGCACAGTATGGGCATAGTGCTTGATTACGGTAATACCTGGGGGAAGCAGCTTTGATATAAGGAGCTGACTATTTTTCCCCTTGGATCGAATCACATTACTTCATTCTCTCCGGGTAGTATTGGTTTAGCGCTTCTATTTTATTATAATAATCTCTGGGTAGTATGATCCCTATGGGTTTAGTGCTCCCTCATGAATGTAATGGCACCTAATTATTTGTTTGTACTGTACATGAATATGAAATCATTTCATTCAAGACGAGCGTAGCGTTGTATGACCCTTGTGGATTTAACGCTTAATTATAATTCAAGACGAGAGCGCTGTATAACCCCTGTGGTTTAGCGCTTCTATTTGATTATAATAATAATCAAGACGAGAGCTGAAATCTTAGGGATTACATGTGTATTATTTTGGGGAAGCGCTAAACCCATAGTTAATTCAGCACCAAGGAAAGGGAGGATAAGCCAAATTCCTTTTATCTTGATCCCTCGCTGGCATCGAGGTACCTCCCTTAAAAGGAGAGGTAATGTATACAAAAAAATACGATGCTATGGTACTGCCTCCACACAGTAAAACTTCATGTGGGGCATTGGCTTAGGCCGATGGGTGCTGTATAACCCTTGTGGTTTAGCGCTTCTTTTGATTATAATAATTAGGCCTCGCATGGGCCAGTAGGCCTGCTGCAGTGTTCCTTCTTATGGGGGCAAATGGTTTTATCATAGGGGAGCGCTAAACCCGTAGGGATTGTGCAGCGCCTGTTGGGGGGGGGGGGACGGAAGGCATTAAGTTTACATTGGGTTCGTCATTGTTTGCAGTCAATGCATCTTTTCTATATTCGAAGTATCTTTTTTATATTCGAAGTATCTTTGGTTACAATCAACGTATCTTTTTTACAGACGCATCTTTGTTTACATTAGACGCATCTTTGTTTATATTAGACGCATCTTTGTTTACATTAGACGCATCTTTGTTTGCATTAGACGCATCTTTTTTTTTACATTAGACGCATCTTTTACATTAGACGCATCTTTTACATTAGACGCATCTTTGTTTACATTTGACGCATTTTTTACATTAGACGCATCTTTGTTTACATTTGACGCATCTTTTATATTACACATTTTTGTTTACATTGATGTGATTGACCAGGATATACATGCTTGTATTTTACATACTAAGAACATAAGAAAGAAGGAACACTGCAGCAGGCCTACTGGGCCATGCGAGGCAGGTCCAAGGCTCGTACTGGCTAAGCCAATGCCCCTACCTAGTCAGGTCAGGTCATATTCACCTAGTAGCACAAGCTAGTCAGGTCTAACTCACACCCACTCTTGTATTTATCTAACCTATTTTCCTCTTTAAGGGGGGGGCTCCTTGTCGAGGTAAAGAGGCTATCGGTCTGAGGAATTGGACCTCTTGGTCCTCTTCCTCAGACCGAACCTAATTACCCCCCCAATCCCCCCTCCCTTTTCCCATTTTCCCGCTGTATAACCCCTGTGGTTTAGCGCTTCTATTTGATTATAATAATAATAATTCCCATTTTCCCCATCCTCCCTTTTTTCCCTTTCCTCCTCTTCCTCCTCTTCCTCCTCATCCCTCCCTTAATTCCTTCCCATTTTTACCCTGGGAGCTTCCTCCACAGGCATTCTAGTTCCTAGGTAGGGGAAGGGAATCGTGGTCCATCCCATTCCGTTGAGGTCCTTGGCAGTGGTGTAGTTTGCCTTGG
>WNWK01018488.1:0-39844 GCA_009830355.1 Cherax destructor
AATTTCCAGCAGTTACAGATTACTCTCTTTCGTTTGTTTGATTTTTGGATAGACAGGCAGGAATTGATCACACTTAAATATGGATCCCGGGCTAAAACCCATAAGGGTGACAGAGTGAAAAGGCAAAAAGGGGGTTGGCCTGTATATCCAGAGTCACATATGTTCAGAACTACTAAATGCCTCAAATGATGTAGTTGAAATTGAAAAAATGGGAAACCCTGGTCATTGGTTGCTAAAACCCCGGATGCAACGTCCCAAAAATTCCAGGAACAGCCCGAAAATTGACCCCGTCTGGTTTTCCCCCGCTCCTGCCCATAGGTACTTTCCCACGTTCGTGCATATACTATTGAACAAATGCACCAACCACTCCAAAATTACATACCCACCTGCTTTATCATTTAAATTTTAATCCCATTTATCCCAGCTGCTTCACCCCTTTTATTATATCCACTGCCTCACGCACTGTGTAGCAAAACATGTCATTATTAGGGCAACATTTTGCTTTAAATAGAATTTTCTCAATTCATCATTAAACCAACATTGTCTCGCTCATGGTCTGTTTTGCTACAGGTTTCCTCTTGATTCAGGGAAACAGACCTGAATAGGAATGATAGGTGTTCCGTAGCTTGATTGGCAGCGCACTCAGCTCAAACACTGAGGTCCGGGGGTCGATCCCTGATATGGGTGGAAACATTTGGATGTGTTTCCTTAACACACCTGCTGTCCAGTTTTACCCATCAGTAAAATAGGTACCTGGGTTTTAGTGGACTGGTGTGGGTTGCATCCTGGGGACAAAATTGAACTAATTTGCCCGAAATGCATAACAATTTACTTTCTATATAGTAGTATGTCATTGATGTCAGCTATGGTCTGTATACCATGCACATGTACTTATAGAAATAAAGATTATTATTATTATTCTTATAATCATGTTTGGCTTCTTTTTCCCCCAATCGTTGAACATAAGAACATACGAAGAAAGGAACACTGCAGTAGGCTTACTGACCCATGCGAGACAGGTCCATCACTCCCCGGCTTAGACCCGACCACCAGGTAGTCAGGTCACTTCCACTTAAGGAATTAGTTCGGCATCTGACCTAGTAGCATAAGCTACTCAGGTCCAACTCACACCCATCCACACCCACTCATGTATTTATCTAACCCATTTTTAAAACTACACAATGTCCCAGCCCCTATGACGGTACTCGGGAGTTTGTTCCACTCATCCACAATTCTATTACCAAATCAGTGCTTTCCTATATCCTTCCTGAATCTGAACTTGAAACCATTGCTGTGAGTCCTGTCTTGGCTAGATATTTTCAGCACGCTATTTACATCCCCTTTATTTATTCCTGTTTTCCATTTATACACCTCAATCATATCTCCCCTAATTCTACGCCTTTCTAGAGAGTGTAGATTCAAGGCCCTCAGTCTATCCTCATAGGGAAGATTTCTGATACATGGGATCAACTTTGTCATCCTCCTTTGTACGTTTTCCAGTGCATTTATATCCATTCTGCAATACGGTGACCAGAACTGTGAAGCATAATCTAAATGAGGCCTAACCAAAGATATATAGAGTTGAAGAACAACCTGAGGACTTCTATTATTTATACTTCTTGATATGAAGCCAAGGATTCTGTTAGCTTTACTGCGAACACTTATGCACTGTTGTCTTGGTTTCAGATTACTGCTAACCAGAACTCCTAAATCCTTCTCGCAATCACAAGTATTAAGATCTACATTATTCAGTTTATATGTGGCATGGTTATTGTCCTGCCCAACATTTAGAACATTGCATTTGTCTACATTAAACTGCATCTGCCACTTCTCCGACCACTGCATCAGTCTATTCAAATCATCCTGGAGTGCTCTAATGTCCTCATTAGAATGAATTGGATGGCCTATTTTGGTGTCATCAGCAAATTTGCTTATGTTGCTAATTTATTCCCTCAACTATGTCGTTTATGTAAATTGTAAACAACAGGGGGCCCAAAACTGACCCCTGTAGGACACCACTTGGGACGTGCCCCCATTCTGATTTCTCCCCATTTATGCAAACTCTCTGCCGCCTATTTGTCAACCATGCCTCTACCCAGGAAAAATTTTTTCCTCCTATTCCGTGTGCCTTAAGTTTCCTCAATAGTCTCTGATGTGGAACTCTATCGAAAGCCTTACTGAAGTCCATATACACAATATCATATTCATTACCATGATCTACCTCCTCAAACACCTTAGTGAAAAAAGTTAGTAAATTCATAGGACAGGAACGCCCCTTAGTAAAACCATGTTGAGATTCATTAATCAATTTATGCCTTTCAAAATGGCTACGAATTGCCTCAGATATTATTGATTCCATAAATTTACCAACTATGGAGGTGAGGCTTATTGGTCTATAGTTCGAAGCTAAGGACCTGTCACCTGCCTTGTAAATAGGTATGTATTACATTTGCCCTTTTCCACTTGTCTGTCACTATGCCAGTTTGTAGTGATATATTGAAAAGATTTGCCAAAGGTTTGCTAAGTTCCTCTTTACATTCCTTTAAAACTCTTGCAAACATTATTATTATAATCAAAAGAAGTGCTAAACCACAGGGGTTATACAGCGCAGCTGGTCAGGGCAGGATGCAGGGAGAATGGGTTGTAAGAGGGAGAGGGATGATTAGTAGGGTATGAAGTGCAGAGGTAGTGGATAGTGCAGGGATAGAGGGTAGCAAGAGATCGAGGTAGAAGAGACTGAGGGAAGTGCTAGAAGTATAATCTTCAGAGTTTGTGCAGTAAGTCAGTTTCTGTCAAAAAGTCAATGAGAGAGTCAGGATTAAAGGAGGGCCCATCAGCAAGAAGGGAAGCAGAGCGAAGACGACGTTGGAGGTAAATTCTGCGTGCTCAAAGATAGAGTGGGCAGTCCAACAGAATATGGCGAACAGATACTGGAACCTGACAATGCTCACAGAGAGGGACAGGGAGCCTCTCCATGAGATACCCATGAGTAAGATGAGTGTGGCCGATGCGAAGACGGGAGAGTGTAGTCTCCCAACCTCGACATTGGTGTCAAGAAGAAGTCCAGAAACCTATACTCAGGTTAATAGAATGAAGTTTGCTATTTAGCAGGTCAGACCAGCGTTGTTGCCAACGGGTGCGAAGGTGGGTAGCAATGACCGCAAAATATGAAAATATGAAACTGGAAGGTTGTGTACTGCTGACCGCAAGCAGTGTCTGCCTGTTCATTGCCCTGTACGTCAACATGACCAGGGACCCAACAAAAAACAATATCTTTGTGCTTGCTAGAGATATGGTGTAACCAAAGTTGGATACGAAGAACTAGGGGGTAAGGTGTATTAATTTTATGGATAGTCTGTAAAGCACTAAGGGAGTCTGAAATGACCACAAATGGTGACACAGGCATAGATGCAATATGGATAAGTGCCACAAGAATGGCATACAATTCAGCCGTAAATATGCTAGCCGAGGGTAATAAATGCCCTCGCACGATGCTGTCCAGGAATACTGCTGTGAATCCGACACCGTCAGATGACTTTAAACCATCGGTGTACACTGCGATGGCATGGAAATGAAAACGGAATTGGTCTAGAAAAAAAAGAGCGTGAAGCCGCCGTAGGTAGTTGGGCTTTTGCACAAGGTAGAGGAACAGACACGGACAGCAGGAACTTCCCAAGGGGAAAGGGAAATGTCACATGAACATATAAAGGTGGTAGCTGAAGGGAAGACAAGAGTGAATGTAGACGAAGAGAAAAGGGATGAAGTAAACGGGTGACGAACAAATAATGAGCACCTACTAACATCTGTGACAATCCTATACATGGAAGGATTACGGAGGTCATGAGAACGAACATAAAAGCGAATGCAATGTGCATCACGACGATCGGACAAGGATGGAATGTTCGCTTCTACATAGAGGCTCTCAACCGGGGAAGAACGAAATGCACCAAGGCATAAACACAATCCTTGGTGATGGATGGGATTAAGGTCGGAAAGAGTAGCAGGGAGGCTGCCGAATATACCTGGTCACCATAATCAAGTTTCGATAAAATTAGGGTTGAATGCAGGCGAAGGAGAGTTCTACGATCAGCCCCCCATGAAAGATGTGCGAGGGTTTTTAGGAGGTTCAGCCGGCTATGACAAGTTGCCTTGAGAGAGGTAATGTGAGGTTTCCAGGACAATCGATGGTCAAACAGGAGGCCGAGAAACCTGACTGTATCACGTTCTGGGATACTTGAGCCGTATAGGTACAACAGATTATCAGAGACCACTGAACGTCTAGTAAACGTAATTTGATGACTTTTGCCACTAGAAAATTTAAACCCGTGAGAGGTGGCCCAATCGGAAACTCGGGTGACGGCATGCTGGAGGGAAACTGCAATGAGGTGACAGTCAGCACCCACACAAGCTATAGCAAAGTCATCCACATAAAGCGATGACCAAAAGTTGGATGGGAGAACTGATGCTAGATTATTTATAGCAAGGAGAAATAGTGTTGTGCTCAGAACACAACCCTGGGGGACACCTTCAGCTTGGACAAAGTCCGGGGAAAGCTCATTACTAACCCGGACACGGAAATGTCTTTCAGTTAAGAAAGCCTTAAGGAAAAATGGTAGATTGCCTCGGAGGCCTAAGGAGTGGGCCTGGGTCAAGATATTATACTTCCAAGTTGTGTCATAAGCCTTCTCAAGATCGAAAAAGATGGTGATAACCGAGCAATTATTGGCAAAGGCATTACAAATATACGTAACCAAGCGCAGTAAGGGGTCAATGGCAGAACAGCCCTTACGAAAGCCATATTGACTAGGGGAGAGACTATTGTGCGTCTCTAAATACCACATCAAACGTCCGTTAATTAGATGTTCCATCACCTTGCAAACTGCACTGGTAAGAGCGATGGGACGATAGTGGGAGGTATCACGTCCCGTAGTACCCGGTTTGCGAAAAGGGAGAACAATAGCAGACTTCCACAGCTGGGGAAGAACTCCTTGCGACCATATAAGATTAAAGAGTCGTAAGAGGACAGTAAGAGCAGACTGATGTAAATGCTGTAGCATACGAATACAGTGGTACCTCGGTTTACGATGTAATCACCTTACGTTATTTTCGGTAACCGATATTTATAACGTAAGAAATTTGTATGTGGTTTACGATGTTTGCTTCGGTTACCGACATTCGTACCGGACCTGTCCGCTTGGCGCCCAGCTGAGCGCGCACTCCAGGGAGCGTCAGTGCTATTGTTTACAAGCGAGAGCGACCACCCACCCACACCCACGCATTCATACCAGTATATTGTCATTATTCCACTGCTGTTTTTAGTGCTTGCAACTGCTAAATAAGCTACCATGGGTCCAAGGAAAGATCCTAGTGCTAAGCCTGTGGCAAAGAGGAACAGAAATATATGTACGATAGAAGTGAAGAAGGAGATAATAGAAAAATATGAAAGTGGAGTGCGTATCAGTGAGCTGGCCAGGCTGTATGGTAAACCCTATTCTACCATCGCTACCATTGTGGATAAGAAATATTTAAGTAAAATCAAAGGAAGCTGTTGTTTGCAAAAGGTGCATCTGTGATCCTGAAAACAGAGACCACAAGTGGTGGAAAATGTGGAAAGGTTGTTGTTGGTGTGGATCAACGAAAGTAGTTAGCAGGAGATACTGTTTCGGAGGCAATAATATGTGAAAAAGCAAGGCAGTTGCACAGTGATCTCCTTAAGAAAATGCCTGCAACGAAGTGAAGTGAGCGAATTTAAAGCCAGCAGAGGCTGGTTTCAAAAATTTAAGAAGCGTACTGGCATACATAGTGTTGTGAGGCATGGTGGGGAGCCAGTTCTGACAAAAGTGCAGCTGAAAAATATGTTCCTGAATTCCAGGGTACTAGAGGCTGAACAATTTCCTCCCCCAGCAAATTTTAGTGTGATGAAACAGGCCTGTTTTGGAAGAAAATGCCAACAGGACCTACATTACTCAGGAGGAAGGCACAGCAGGACATCAGCCTTATTAATGATTATGATTGTCTTAAGAAAACAGGCCTTCACTTTATTCATGTTAACGCAAGGTCACTTCTTCCAAAATTGGCAGAGATTAGGATTCTAGCTAACAGAACTAGAGCGGCAGTTATATCCATCTCGGAATCCTGGTTGGATGATACATTGACTGACGGCAAGGGTCAAAATAAGTTACAATATAAGAAAGCGGCAGATAGGAATAGAAAGGTAGTGGGGTATGTGCCTACATAAAGAACGACTTAGCCTATAATCCAAGACCTGATTTAAATGACAATAAACTGGAAATTCTATGGTTTTGAAGTACTGCTTCCCAAGACCAAACCCATCTTAGTAGGAACTAGTTCCAGCCCTCCCACCCATGACCAGTTCTTAAAGGACTTTTAGAGTCTTGTCGGTCTTGATAACAATGTGGAGACAGTAATACTGGGAGACTTAACATCTGTTTTCAACAGCAAAATAACGGGCTATGTAAAGGTATAAACAAATTCTAAATTTAAATAGTTACACGCAACTAATTAATACACCAACCCGGATCACACAGTTCTCAGCCACCTAATTGACCACATACTTTGTAACCGCCCTGAGACATTAGTCAGTCAGGGGTCATTACCACAGGTCTTAGTGATCATTTCATCATTTACTGTACCAAGGAAAATTACTAGGGAATGGATAGGCCTGCAAGACAATAAAACTTAGGTCAACTAGAAACTACAGTAAAGAAACACTGAAGTAAATATGCTACACAATTTTGACTGGTCAGTGATAACAAGTTGCACGGACGTAAATGATGCCTGGGAAAAATTCAAAACAATGTTCACTGCCATCATGATAATGTACCAGTTAAGAGGTTAGGATTAAACGAAAGAACTGAACCCTGGATGACTACTGAGATATTAGATAATATGAAATTCAAAGACCAGTTGATAAAAGATTTAAGGCAAACAGACAGGATATTGCAGAGCTAAATGAATTCCAAAGTGTGAGGAACAGAGTGCAAGGAGAAACATAAAGGCGCAAAGTCAAGACACTTTTGCTCAAAGATCGAAGAGTACAAGAATAACCCTAGAAAGCTCTGGCAACAACTAAAACAGTTGGGGTATAGCCATAAACCCGTAGATAGATCAAACATAGTTCTAAATGTCGATAACAAGGTATGCCACAGAAACAACTAAAGTGGCAAATTGTTTTAATTCATACTACACAAGTGTCGCATCAGCACTAGTAAATGGCTACCAGCGCTGCCATCAAATACCTTTATTAATAGGCACACAACTAACGTACAAGTCATTATCAAAGTTAGATTAAGTTCTTTTTTAATTTAAAAAAAAAAGCTTCACAAACTATAGTTCATTCTTAATTAAGTTATTGTTCTAAGTATAAACTACAGGCAGTAAGTGGCATAGTCGCTACTAGTTATTATTGGTTTAAATAAAATCAGGGCATCTTAGAAACTATATATAAATTTACCACCAGCAAATAAAATCACAAATAAGATTGATTCTAATGTTGTGTCTGTTAATCCAATAGCTAGTCTGGAGTCTACCTGGAGAGAATTCCGGGGGTCGCGCCCCCGCGGCCCGGTCCGCGACCAGGCCTCCTGTTGGACCAGAGCCTGATCAACCAGGCTGTTACTTGCTGGCGGCACGCAGTCAACGTACGAACCACAGCCGGCTGATCAGGTACCGACTTGAAGTGCCTGTCCAGTGCCTGCTTGAAGACAGCCAGGGGTTTGTTGGTAATCCCCTGATGTACGCTGGGAGGCAGTTGAACAATCTTGGGCCCCTCACACTTATTGTGTTGTCCCTCAACGTGCTAGTGGCACCCCTGCTCTTCATTGGGGGATGTTACATCGCCTGCCGAGTCTTTTGCTTTCGTAGGGAGTGATTTTTGTGCAAGTTTGGTACTAAGCCCTCGAGAATTTTCCATGTGTATATAATAATGTATCTCTCCCGCCTGCATTCTGAGAGAGTACAGGTTTAGGAACTTCAAACGTTCAATTGATCAGATATCATATCTTTAAGTTCATATCTTTCCGTGTCCTGGTGATGGATCAGTGTCCTGGGATATGGGATATGCGTTTATGATTTTCTTAATAATGTACAACGTGCACAGAGTATGTTTATTCCCCAGAGAATTTAGGTCAAATAACGATCCCAAAATGGACAGAAGTAAACATTTATTAGGGGAGAAAAGAGGAATTTATAGGCGCATCAAAAGGAGATATTGTATGACCAATATGTTCAGTTGAAAGTAAAGGGGATTAGAAAGGCCCCAAACGTGACTATGAGTTAAGGTTGCTAATGAATCAAAGACTAATCCAAAGGGTTTCTTTCAAATTGTATAGGACGAAGGTGAGGAAAAGGTAGGACCTCTGAAAATTGGGAATGGACAGCTGACGGATAACGAACTGGAAATGTGTTCTCTATTTAATGACTATTTTTGTCAGTCTTTACACAAGAAGACATCGTAAGAGATTCGAAAATTAGCAATTATTCAGTTCCTGAAAATTCAAATTAACTAATATTACTGTCACAGGGATATGGTTATCAAACAAATAGATAAACTGGAAACTACTTGGATTTCAGTAAGGCCTTCGATAGAGTACCTCACAAGAGACTCTTAAGAAAGGTGGCAGCTCATGGTATAGGAGGTAAAGTTCTAGCATGGATAGAGGCATGGCTTACCAATAGAAAGCAGAAGTTTCCATTAATGGGGTCAAATCTGAATGGGGATTTGTCACTAGTGGCGTTCCACAGGGATCGGTTTTGGGCCCATTGTTGTTCATAATTTACATTAATGACCTTGATGAAGGAATTGCTAGTGACATGAGTAAATTTGCTGATGATACAAAAATAGGCCGTATAATTCATTCTGAGGAGGATAACAGTGAACTCCAGGAGGATTTGGATAAATTAATGTCTTGGTCTGAAAAGTGGCAGATGAAGTTCAATGTGGACAAGTGTAAGGTGCTTGTCGTTGGTAATGAAAATATCCGTCGAATTTATAAACTAGGTGAAGTTGAGCTTGATCATACAGAATGTGAAAAAGACTTGGGAGTCATGGTAAGCAGAAATCTAAAGCCAAGACAACAGTGCCTAAGTGTGCGCAATAAGGCTAACAGATTACTAGGATTTATTTCAAGAAGTATAAGCAACAGAAGTCCAAAAGTTATTTTACAGCTCTATACATCACTAGTGAGACCTCATTTGGATTATGCAGCTCAGTTTTGGTCTCCTTACTACAGGATGGATATAGATTCATTGGAGAACATACAAAGAAGAATGACTAAAATGATTTACAGTATAAGAAATCTCCCGTATGAAGATAGACTTAGAGCGTTGAATCTCCACTCTCTGGAGAGACGTAGAATGAGGGGAGATATCATCGAGGTGTACAAGTGGATGATGGGCATAAACAAAGGAGATATTAATAAAATACTGAGGATATCGAACCAAGTAAGAACCAGAAATAACGGATTTAAATTGGATAAATTTAGATTTAGAAAGGACATAGGCAAGTACTGGTTTTCGAACAGAGTTGTAGATGCGTGGAACAATCTTCCGAGTACTGTGATAGAGGCTAGGACCTTGGGTGGCTTTAAAAAGAGATTGGACAAATATATGAGTGGGAGGGGCTGGGTTTGATTTGTGTCGTGAGTACGGGAATAAATTCTTAGGTAGTGGTGGTTTTGATAAGGACCTGCCTTGTATGGGCCAGTAGGCCTTCTGCAGTGTTCCTCCATTCTTATGTTCTTATGTTCTTATGTGATGGACCAGGTGCTTCGGCTCCCACAGTGCCCTGGTGATGGACCAGGTGCTTCGGCTCCCTCAGTTCCCTGGTGATGGACCAGGTGCTTCGCTCCCTCAGTGTCCTGGTGATGGACCAGGTGCTTCGGCTCCCACAGTGCCCTGGTGATGAACCAGGTGCTTCAGCTCCTTCAGTACACTGGTGATGGACCAGGTGCTTCAGCTCTTCAGTACCCTCTTTTAAGTGGCCTGATTATCAAAGCATATTCCATGGATGGAGTAGGTGGGTTGGGTAGGGGTTTTTGTTTATGGGATTGATTTTGGGTTTGAGGGGGACCTGCATAGTGTGGACCAGATGCCTTGCTGCAGTGTTCCTTATTTCTGTGTTGTTGTGAGTGAGAGGGGCTGCATTTGAACGGGACTTGCACAATGGTTGTCGGGGCTTGTTGCTTAGATGGCGATGGGGATGGGTTGGACAAATATTTTTATTGGTGGGTTGCTTTTGACATGGACCTGCCAAGTATGGGCCAGTAGGCCTGTTGCAGTGTTCCTCCTTTCTTATGTTCTTATGTTCTTATTATTCATTGTTCTTAAGTCTTTTAGAATCACACTCATATATAAACTTTTGTTTAATTAACTAACTCAGGTGCTATAGTTTTAGATTCTTATTAGCTAGTAAATTTACTACCTTAGCTCATTTTCTCATTTTTGTAAACATATCCAACAGGGGTGCCACTAGCACGTTGAGGGACAACACAATAAGTGTCAGGGGCCCAAGATTGTTCAACTGCCTCCCAGCATACATCAGGGGGATTACCAACAAACCCCTGGCTGTCTTCAAGCAGGCACTGGACAGGCACCTCAAGTCGATACCTGATCAGCCAGGCTGTGGTTCGTACGTTGGACTGCGTGCGGCCAGCAGTAACAGCCTGGTTGATCAGGCTCTGGTCCAACAGGAGGCCTGGTCACAGACCGGGCCGCGGGGGCATTGACCCCTGGAATTCTCTCCAGGTAGACTCCAGGTAGACTAACTCACGTGCATTGTCAGGCCAGAATGTCCATCATTGCTCTCACTGAAACCTGGCTAAAGCCTCATACTACAGATATCTGTCATTCCTGGTTACACAGCCATACACAATTGTAGGCAAGACCAACAAGGAGGTGGCACAGCTATGTTATACTCAGACCAGCTTGAATGTATCAACAATACATGCACAAGAGATGAACATAGAGAATAGTATATAATAGCTAAGTTTAAATCCAAATACCTACAAAAACCTCTCACAGTTATAAACATCTATAGATTACCACAGTCAAATATTCAGCAATTTAGTGAAAAATTAGGAAGTATGATTATTGATGCACACATGAACAAAGACCACTTAATCCTCACAGGAGACTTCAATATAAACCTCCTACAAGATCAGGACCCACAAGTAACTGAATTCACAAACACTATGAGCAACTGCTTGCTGCTCCCGACAATAACAAAACCTACAAGAATCTCTGAGACCTGTGCCTCTCTATTAGACCATATCTGGACCAACACCATATCCCCATTAAAATCAGGCATAATCACAGACAATACCACAGACCACTACCCAACCATTCTCATAACCAACCTCAGAAAATTACCACTAGAGACTACTAAAGTTACCTTCAGACTACATAATGAGACAGCTATAAATAACTTTATAACAGCTATGACAAACACTGACTAACAAACAGAAATAGACAACTTCTCAGATACTGACTTATGTATTAATAATTTTATTAAAAAGACCCAATACCTCTATAATAAGCATTGCCCTAAAAAACTAAACAAATCACAACTAAAAGATTAAATAGTCCCTGGCTAACCCCCAGCATACTCAAATCCATTAATATAAAGCACCTATATGAAAAACAGTACAAAATGGGTCAAATAACAAGAGAACAAACAAAACGTTACTCATCAAACCTAACGAGTCTGATAAGAAGGTCAAAAAAATTGTACTATGAGAACATATTACATAACTTAAAAGGTGATATAAAAAAGACCTGGAAAACCCTATCTGAAATTCTAGGAGCTAAAAAGATATCCACAAACAGAACAATCAAGCAAACAAAACCAGATGAACCCCTAAGATTGTCTAACACTTACACATGCAAATAAAATAGATACGATACAAATAGACGGATCACCACTTCAGGGAACCTATTAGTAGAATATACAGTAAAGCAACCAACAAAAATCAATCATGAAACCCTGTGTAATATGCAACCAAACAAGCAAACGTTCCTCTGCATGGATTACATGCATCTTTTGTGGTAAATGCTGCCACGCCCCTTGTGTAGGCATTCAAGACTCTACCACCCGAGATATTAAACAAGGGAAATGTTTTTGGGTATGTCCAAATGAGACCGAACTGTGGAATAAAACCACATCGATATTAAAAGATGACAACACCAAATCGGACTTCATAAAAAACATGACAGCTTTCTATAACAGTTGGGACAGTAAAAAATCAGGGCCAGATGGTGCTACCACCCCTGGTACAGATGTTGAAATGATACCCAATATATTTAAGAATGGAGAAATAAATGGTGACCTGAAGAGGGACAGTAGCTCTAGTGAAATAAATGATGGGGAAACAGGTGTAGACAAGGACACACACAAAACAGTGGTACAAACTAGCAATACCACGGTAGATAGTAAACAAGGGATGCCCAGGGAAATACTGAAGATAAATTACCGGAAACAGTTGAAGGCTCCATTGTTAGCAATAGCAACGAAGACAGACATGAGACAGGAACACACCCACCAATGGGGAACACAGTCACAAAAAACCAGGGCAAACGGAAACCAGGCCTATGTGAATATTATGCACTTGGTATCTGCAGGCATGGAAAATCTGGGAAATCAGATGGGACATGCAATTATGATCACCCCAGAAAATGCCGTTCCCATATGAAAACAGGCAAATGCAACCTCCCGTCCTGTAAGTTTTTCCACCCTGAAATGTGCCACACATCAATTCAGGAAAGACTGTGCTATAACTTATATTGCCAGGCATACCACCTAAAGGGTACGAGGCGACACAGAACATACAGACCATGGCAAAATCAGGGTAGCCACAGCCACTCCGGAGAGAGAAGTTTTTAGTGCCAGGAAGGAAAAAAGCTGGCAGGAAATGACAGAAATTGTACACCAACTGCAATCGTTTCTGGAGTGGAATCACAGTCAGTGGCCTCCACTCCATTACAACAGTTATTAGAGCCAGGAAAAAGACCCCTTCCCTATACCAATACCACCAATACCACCAATCCAACTACATTCATCTTTGCTAATATACAGGGTCTAAAGCCAGCAACAAACAACAAGGTACCTTACATTCGTGGACTGCTTACAGAGTCAAATGCTATGTTTGCGGCTTTCACAGAGACCCACATAAGAGATCACTTGGACAATGAAATATGGATCCCGGGCTAAACCTATACAGGTGTGACAGAGTGAACAGGCAAAAGGGGGTTGGCCTATATATCACAGAGTCACTTATATGTTCAGAACTACTAAATGCCTCAAATGATGTAGTTGAAGTATTAGCAATAAAGGTCGAGAATCAAAACCTAGTCATCGTGGTTGTCTACAAGCCCCCGGATGCAACGTCCTAACAATTCCAGGAACAGCTTCTGAAAATTGACCACTGTCTGGAAAATCTTCCAGCTCCTGCCCCCAACATCTTGCTACTGGGGATTTCAACCTCAGGCACCTAAAATGGAGGAACATTGCAAACAATGTGGTAGCAGAGATAACACCAGGAGGCAGCTCAGATGAAAATTCACACATGCATGAACTTTTAAATCTCTGCACCAAGTTCACCTTAAACCAGCAAATAGTAGAGCCCACAAGATTAGAGAATACGCTGGACCTCATCTTCACAACAATGATGATCTGATACGAAATGTCATCATATCAAAAACAATATACTCAGATCCCAACATAATAGAGGTCCAGACATGCATGCGGGGAGCCCCAGATCAACAAAATGTGATCAGCCATGAGGGAGCTTTCTCCAAATTCAACTTCAATAACAAAAACATAAGGTGGGACCAAGTAAACCAAGTTCTAAATGATATAAACTGGGAAGATTGCCTAAGCATCACGGATCCCAACCTATGTCTAGAACAAATTAACTCTGTGGTACTTGAGGTTTGCTCAAGGCAAATTCCCTTAAGGTAAAGGAGGAGAAGATGCAAACTAGAAAGAGAGAGGCGCTCCCTATACAGGCAAGGCAAAGAATAACGGAGCGGCTACAGGAGGCCAATATCTCTGAAATACGTAGGGAGACACTATTCAGAGAAATAGCAAACATCGAATTAAATCTAAAGCAATCTTACAGGAATCAAGAGACACGGGAAGAACTAAAAGCCATAAATGAAATTGAAAGAAACCCAAAGTATATCTTTTCCTATGCAAAATCAAAGTCGAGAACAACAACCAGTATTGGGCCCCTACTTAAACGGGATGGGTCCTACACAGGTGACAGCAAGGAAATGATTGAGTTACTTAAGTCCCAGTATGACTCAGTTTTTAGCGAGCCACTAACCAGACTGAAAATCGAAAACCTAAATGATTTTTTTATGAGAGTGCCACAGAACTTGACAGACGCATGCCTTTCTGACATCATCACGACGCCAAATGACTTCGAAAAGGCAATAAATGACATGCCCATGCACTCCGCTCCAGGCCCAGACTCATGGAACTCCGTGTTCATCAAGAACTGCAAGAAGCCCCTATCACATGCTTTTAACATCCTATGGAGAGGGAGCATGGACACTGGGATCGTCCCGCAGCTACTAAAAACAACAGACATAGCCCCGCTCCACAAAGGGGGCAGTAAAGCAATAGCAAAGAACTACAGACCAATTGCGCTAACGTCCCATATCATAAAAATCTTTGAAAGGGTTCTAAGAAGCAAGATCGCCACCCATCTTGATACCCATCAATTGCACAACCCAGGACAGCATGGGTTTAGAGCAGGCCGCTCCTGTCTGTCCCAACTACTGGGCCACTACGACAAGGTCCTGGATGCTCTAGAAGATAAACAGAATGCAGATGTTATATACACAGATTTTGCAAAAGCTTTTGACAAGTGTTGCCATGGTGTAATAGCACACAAAATGCGTGATAAATGAATAACAGGAAAAGTTGGTAGATGGATCTATAATTTCCTAACACGTAGAACACAAAGAGTAGTAGTCAACAGAGTAAAGTCTGAGGCGGCTACTGTGAAAAGCTCTGTTCCACAAGGCACAGTACTTGCTCCCATCCTATTCCTCATCCTCATATCAGACATTGACAGGGATATAAGCCACAGTGCTGTGTCTTCCTTTGCAGATGACACCCGAATCTGTATGACAGTGTCCACCGTTGAAGACACGGCTAGACTCCAAGCAGACATAAACCAAATCTTTAAATGGGCTGCAGAAAACAATATGAAGTTCAATGATGAGAAATTTAAATTACTCAGATACGGAAAACGTGAAGAAATTAAAATCTCATCGGAGTACAAAACTAATTCCAACCACACAATAGAGCGAAAAACTAATGTCAAAGACCTGGGAGTGATCATGTCAGAGGATCTCACCTTCAAGGATCATAACAATGTAGCAATTGCATCTGCTCGAAAAATAACAGGATGGATAATGAGAACCTTCAAAACCAGGGATGCCAAGCCCATGCTGACACTCTACAGATTGCTTGTTCTATCTAGGCTGGAATATTGCTGCACACTAACTGCACCTTTCAAGGCGGGTGAAATTGCTGACCTTGAAAATGTGCAGAGAACCTTCACCGCACGCATAAGTGTGATAAACCACCTCAACTACTGGGAACGCTTGAAGTTCCTAAACCTGTACTCTCTAGAACGCAGGCGGGAGAGATACATTATTATATATACATGGAAAATTCTCGAGGGCTTAGTACCAAACTTGCACACAAAAATCACTCCGTATGAAAGCAAAAGACTCGGCAGGCGATGTAACATCCCCCCAATGAAGAGCAGGGGTGCCACTAGCACGTTGAGGGACAACACAATAAGTGTGAGGGGCCCAAGATTGTTCAACTGCCTCCCAGGATACATCAGGGGGATTACCAACAAGCCCCTGGCTGTCTTCAAGCAGGCACTGGACATGCACCTCAAGTCGGTACCTGATCAGCCGGGCTGTGGTTCATACGTTAGACTGCGTGCGGCCAGCAGTAACAGCCTGGTTGATCAGGCTCTGGTCCAACAGGAGGCCTGGTCACAGACCGGGCCACGGGGGCGTTGACCCCTGGAATTCTCTCCAGGTAGACTCCAGGTAGACTCCCACCTATTGAAACAGCAAACAAACTCAATGATTTCTTCTCCACCATAGGTAAAAAGCTGGCAAGCAAAATCCCAAGTTCAAACACTCCACCTAACGACTATCTCACTGGTACCTATCCGAACACACTATTCCTAGCCCCGACCAACCCAATAGAAGTTTCACTTATAATCAACACATTAAAAAACAATGCAGGTGACCTAAATAACTTACCACCTTTATATACAAAAAGCCTCTCAAGTTCTCTCACCAATTATTGCAACACTCTATAACAAATTCATTGAATCCTCTACCTTCCCATCAATACTCAAAATAGCGAGGGTCAGCCCCATACATAAGGAGGAGATCAAACAGACCTGAATAACTACAGGCCGATATCTAACTTACCCTTCTCTCCAAAATCTTTGAAAAATTAATTCATAGACAAATATATTCTACCTCACCTCCAACAACGTACTCAACCACTGTCAATTTGGATTCAGGCCTAATAAAAATACAAATGATGCCTTTATACACATGTTAGAAATAATTTACACCGCTCTTGAGAAAAAAGAAATCCCAGTGGGAATCTTTATTGATTTACGTAAAGCTTTTGATACAGATGACCATGATCTGTTACACCTAAAATTATCACACTATGGTACATTGAAAACAATGTGGTAGCAGAGATAACACCAGGAGGCAGCTCAGATGAAAATTCACACATGCATGAACTTTTAAATCTCTGCACCAAGTTCACCTTAAACCAGCAAATAGTAGAGCCCACAAGATTAGAGAATACGCTGGACCTCATCTTCACCAACAATGATGATCTGATTGTCTTATTAGTGGAGGAATGAACAGTTTTCCTATGGTTATATAAGAACCTACATAATCTGGTATTGAGAGATCCTTTTGTAAACTTGTGTAACCCTTCCTTCAATGTTCGTACTGCTCTCTCTGCCAGACCATTTGATGATGGATGGTATGGGACTGGAGTAATATGTTCAATACTATTCTTACTAAAAAAGCTTCCAGTTCTTGGGATACAAAGTAAGCAGCATTATCTGACACAACTATGTCTGGTAACCCAAAATTACAAAAGGATCTCCTCAGTAACTCAGTAGTCACTGTGGATGTCATAGAAGTAGTGACTTGCACATCTAAGAATTTTGAAAAAGAATCCACAATTACCAAAAATATTTGCCCTCAACTGGACCTGCATAGTCTATATGCACTCTAGACCATGGTTTCCCAGTGCTGGGCCAAGATAGGACAGGAGATGAAATTGGCTTAAAATTCTGAAAACAAATGGGACAACTCTTTGTCACTTCTGCAATATCTTGGTCCATCTTTGGCCACCAGACCCACTGCCTAGCTTCTGCTTTCATAGCATTGATACCATTATGACCTATATGTAGATGCTCCAATACCTTATATCTCAACTTTACTGGCACTACCACTCTGTTCCTATACAATAATACATCATCATGAACAGTCAGATCTGATTTGACTGAATTATAGTCAGATAAAAATACATTATTTTTACCCCAACCATATTTAACATTATTTACTACTTGGGATAATACAGCATCTATCCCAGTTTCCTCTTTGATTTTGTCAAATGATAAATGTTGAAAATCGATGGACTCGACTAATCTTACATATTCTGAAGGTGTACCTGACTCTAAGCTGTGATCTTCAATAGGTAATTTACTAAATGCATCTGCAATAACATTTTCCTTGCCAGCCTTGAATGACAACTCATAATCATACTGAGCTAATAACAGAGCCCAATGCTGAATTCTGGCATTTGCATTTAGTGGAATATGTTTCCTTTTCCAAACAACCCTAGCAATGGTTTATGATCTGTGCGAGCAACAAACTTTCTCCCTAGCAAAAATATCTGAATTTCTTAACAGCATACACCAAATGTACCCCCTTTTAACCAATCATACAGTGGTGCTAAAATTAAAGAAAAGTTCTTAATAAACTTACAAAATATGTCAAAATCCCCACAAAGGACGGGAATTTCCCCCTACAGACGTAGGTGAAGGTAAATTCACAAGATTTCCCCCTTTTGGGGAGAAGAAGGTTTAATCCCTTTCCCCCTGAAATTTCATACCCCAGATATTCAATAGATCGGGGTTTTCAACACTGACTTATTCTTATTTAGTACTACATTATGCTTCGAAAAATACTCAACACCTGCCGGAGTCTAACATCATGCTTAGCTTCTGTGGCCCCCACAATTATGATATCATCTAAATAGGATGCTACCCCATCCAGTTTAACAAACAATTGGGAAATAAATTCGGGAAAAATACCAGGAGATGGGGAAAATTTCCCAAAAGGGGTAATCTTTTATTTTTTAAAAAGTCCCCGGGGTATTAATTACTAACAGTTGTTGGCTCCCCCTCATCTACAGGTATCTGTAAATAAGCATCCAATTAAATCTAATTTTGTAAATATTTTCCCTTTTCCCTTTACTACAGACAATAATTCCTCAATCCTGGGTAAAGGATATTTTTTCACAATGAATTTGCTCATTTACATATTTAAAATCCCCACAAATTTCATGGGATTACAGTCAGACATTCAGAACTGGCACAATGGGTACAGACCATTTTTTTATGCATATAGGCTCAAAAAATTAAAAATTTTCCCACTAGTTTTCTAATTTTTCCCCTCAATCATCTTTTTGTAAAAAATGGTACTGGCCTTGCTTTCACAATCAACCATAATTTTTTACCATGTAGCTAGAATTAAAGCCCTTTAAAAATGCCCGCAATGCAAAAGACATTGGGGGTTTTTCTGCATCTCAAAATAACTATGTTTTTTTTGTCTACCATGTATCATTGTACCCATGTCCCCAATAAAGTATTATAATTATTATTATTATTATTATTATTATTATTATTATTTTTAAATTATTTTTATTATTATTATTATTATTATTAACTACGGGACCACTAAAAACAAGGCCCTTTGATGTTTGAAATAAACAGAATGCAGATGTTATATACACAGTTTTTTTGAAAAAACCCTTTTTGACAAGGGGGAACCATGGTTAATGGGGCCAAAAAAAATGGTGAAAAAGGAAAATAACAAAAAAAAGTTGGTAGATGTATCTAAATTTCCCCAACATGTAGAACACAAAATAGTATTTAAACCCCAGAGTAAAGTCTGAGGCAGCTACTGTAAAAAACTCGGGTTCCACAAGGCACAGTACTTGCTCCCATCCTATTCCTCATCCTCATATCAGACATTGACAGGGGGAATAGAAACCTCTTAAGCAGGATAAAATGACCCCCACTGCTGCCAGGATACCCCAGCAATACACAACTGCAGAAAACATCAAGCGGGGGGTATTGAAATTTTTACTCTAATGAAATATCAAGCTGTGACACCATTTACTATAATGATGAATAGGGAGAATATTTTTTTGCAAATTTACTGACAAACCTTAAGCCCCCCAAAACCATGGGGGCCCTTTACCGGATGCCTCATAAAAACCCCAATTTTTTAGCGATCAACAAAAAACGCAAATAACTAACAACCAATTGAACAAACACCCCCTTTACCTTAGCTGGAGACTTCAACATCAACCTTGGCCTACCAGATGACCAGCCAAAACCGTTTTTCATAAACAAATGAACAACACACTTCTCATACCAACAAAAACCCAAAAACCAACTAGGTTTTTACTGATAGAGTGCAACCATAATCAACCATATATGGACCAATATCCTAGCCCCCTTAAATCGGGGATAATAACAGACAGCACCACAGACCACTACCCCCCCTTTTCCTCTTAAAAAACATTAGAAAAACCCCCCCTAGAATACACCAAATTTTCCCTTTTCCCGGGACTCCATGACCAAGCTTCAATAAAAACTTAAACAACAGAGTTGACACAGTTGACGGGGCCATAAAATTTCCCCAAATGCCAAGGGTATCAAATGAGTGGACGGGACACCTTTCTTAATAAATTCATAGACTATACAACAAACATTGTCCTATAAAAATGAAACAGATTACGAATAAACGGTTAGGCTGCCCATGGCTAACTAACAACTTCCCAAAATCCATTAACAAAAAAAACATCAATATGAGAAGCAATATAGAGGGGGATTCATACATAAGGAGTTTTTAAACACTATTCATCAGTTCTCCCCAAAACCAAAAAAAAAGCCAAACAATTGTCCCTACTCCAGCAGATTCACTGAAACAAGAGGAGATAAAAAAAGACCTGGAAAACCTCACAGATTATGGGCCCCCAAAAACTAAAAAAAATGGGGATATTGCCCCAACAAAACCCAAAAACGAAACACCACAAGCCTATTAAACAGTAAACAAGAAAATGACTTCTTCTCAACTATAGGATCAAATCTTGCCAGTAAAATTCCAGATACCAATCCCCGAGAAAGGGTGTTTAAACCTAGAGGGGAAATTTTCCCCATCCTCCTTATATCTTGAAACCCTACAGAACCCACGGGAAGTCTCCATGATAATCAAGTCATTTAAAAAATAAATCGGGGACATCTGTCTCAATTTCCCAAATTTTTTAATATACAAACGAGCTCCCTATGCCCTTTTTTTCATATCCTTTTTTTTTTACTTTTTAACAAATCATTAGAAACTAGCCCCTTTCCCCCAACACTACTAAAAAACAGAAAGGGGTTACACCAATACACAAAGGTGGTGCCCCTTTTCCAGACGAAATAACTATAGGCCATATCAAATCTACCATTGCTATCCAAAATATTCAAGAAATTTTGTGCACAAGGGGAATTATACTCGTTTATAACGACACAAAGCAACTCAACCCCTGCCAATTTGACTTCGGGAAAAATAAAAGCACTAACGATGCAATAGAAAAAATGATAGACCTGCTTTACACAGCACTTGAAAATAAGGAATATCCACTAGGACTTTTTATTGATTTAAAGGAAAGTTTTGACACAGAAAAACCACGGCATCCTACTCCACAAACTTGACCACTATGGACTAAGAGGTCATGCACTAGCATACCTCAAATCCTACCTCACTAATAGGTACCAGTATGTCACTATTAAAGACACATCCTCCACGACACTACCACTAGACACCGGCGTACTGCAGGAAGTGTCCTTGGTCCCCTGCTTTTTCCTCTTATGCATCAATGATCTTCCCCCAAATACAACACCTGAAACCAAAAAACCCTTTTCTGACGACACAACTTATGTCATCTCCCCCCACAAACCTTGCCACGCTTAAAACCATTGTTAACGACGAATTAATAAAAAAAATCAACATGGATGACCCCAAAAAACTTTACACTAACACTGATAAGACCTTCTATATTAATGTTTGGCAACAGAACAGATGATCCACAATTAAACATTAAGATCAACTTCTACACCTATTGCTAGACATAACGAGGGCAAGTTCCGGGCCCCCTTTACCTTGACAGCAGCCTGAAATTGGGACCCATATCCAACACATAACTAAGAAAGTGTCCAAAACTTTTTTGGGGGTCCTCCCCCAAAACGGTATTATGTATCACAATCAGCCCTACTCACACTATACTACCACTCATCTATCCCTACCCACATAGCCATTTGGTGGGGATAAAACAATTCCCACCTAAAGCCAATAATAACCCAACAAAAGCCGCAGTAAGAATTATCCCCAACCAACGCTAGGGAAAACACACCCCCCCCTCTTCAAAGACCTAAACCTACTCAATGTCCAGGGAAAATCCATATTTATTTTCTCTGTTTCCTTTTCTTTTTAGAACCATTAATTCCAACTTTAACCCTGAACCAAAACATTTCTTTTACAGTTGTGACAGGACCCATAGACATAATACCAGACATAAACATCTCCCCTTTACATTCCCCGTGTCCGACTAAATTATACAAAAAATTTAATGCAATAAAAAGGGGCCCAAAAACTGGAAAATCCTGCCTGAAAAAATCTAGAACCGCAGACACAACCTCCATTTTTAAAATTTAGATTTAGGGTTTTTTCCACCGAAGTGGCTAGTTTATTGTGCACCCCATATCCATCCTGTGGACGGTAAAACGCAAGAGCATATGGATACAAAAGGGGCCCAGGGGGACTAGGCCCCAAAGGGGGTTTAAAAATTGTACATTTGGGTTTATATCTACATTTCAATTATCTGTTAAAGCAGGTATTTTATTTCATGAATAAGATATCTTGACATGTCACATAGGGGTTTTTATACTGTCTATTTTCCCATATTCCTCAATAAGTGCACAATTTAAATACATAGTGTTCAAGACAGTGACCATATTTTCACATAATTTGCATTTAGTTTGGGTTATCATCTGTGTCTCCCAAACTGTCAGAAGTACTTGTAACCAAGCCTAAGCCTGGCCACTACAACACAGTCTGTTCACATTTAAAATTGCCCACCCAAAAATGCCCATCTGTGCTCTGCATTATCATGAGACAGATAGGCACGTTCATGGAAATTAATTTTGATTTTTACTACAGTTCACTTATTCGTTACAAGCAAATTTAGGGAAAATTTTTTTAGCATAAGTGGTATCCTACCTTTACTAATAAGATATCTTGAAAGTTTTACATAGGTTATTATACTGTCTATCTCTATATTCCTCAAAAAGTGGAAAATTCAGACATAGTGTTCAAGAAGGACCAATGCCTGATCACATAATTTGCATTTAGTTTGATCATCATCTTTTGTATCTCCCCCCAAATGCCAGAAGTACTTGTAGCCGTTTTGGGCCCGGCCACCACAACATCAGTCAGTCTGTTCACATGGTTGCTCCATAGACATACTTATCTACATTCATGTTATCATAGTGGGGTTTTAGATCTTTCCCCGGGGTTCTAACTGCATTCCTATAGCTATCATTTTCATTATTTATTTCTCTCCTAATATTATTCCTAATGCTAACAGATATACCAAAGTTTTATTCTACATTCTCCTTATAGGTGCTCTTCCAACATATCAACTTTTTCATGAAGGAGTAATCCAATGGTGACGGAATCCATAGCAAATTTTACTTTAATTCCTTTTTCCCGATTTTTTAGTATCTATACCTGGCTTCTCCAATGAGCATGCTGTTAGAGTCATTATAGGAGTCAAGAGCCTTCAAGATGACATAGAACCCGTAATGATGATAGAGTCAAGCTCAGTGTCATAAGTTAGTTTTGATAAGGATTGCAAAAAAAATTCAGTTTGGTGTAGAGCCCAGTTGTTAATTCTTATGCCTAGTTCAAAAAAAATTATTGTTCTTAACTAGGGGGGTGGGGAACCAGAGCAGATGGAGCCCCCGCCAGAAGACTCCTGTTTAGATCCATCAGTGTATATAACTTGAGATAACTTATTACTTACCAGCTTTGGGATAAATTTTTTGAGCAGGGTTTTTAACAAGTGATTTAAGGAAGGGGTTACTAGGGAATGAGCTTCTTGGGAGGGACTTGAGGTATGTGGGTATTAAATGAACACATCTTTCCCTGGAGGGGGAAATGCCATTGTTTCCTACAGTGATACAATTCATGCAGGTTGTAAAACTTAATGTAATTGCTGTTTTTACAATCCATTTAGGGTCTGTGAGATTTACTTTAGACATTTTAAATAAGATTCATTGTGACAGTGTCTGGTTCATTTCCCTTTAAAAACCAATACCAAGTACAGTGTTAATCTCAACAATCCTATCACTGATACTAGTAATACCAAGCTTCCCTTTCCCCCCCTATTTAAAAACTTTAAAAGCACCGTTAAAAAAAAATCTTATCTCACTTACGACCCAACCGGTAGGGTTTAAACCCTACGAAAACTACTTTATCTTGCACATATCCACAGCAAAATACAATTTTTTTATATCTGTGATTCTCCTTAATTTGCACATTACTAACCACAGCAAAAAACATTATTATATCTGTGATTCCCCCTTTAAAATTTTTACAGTTCAACCAAAATTCTAATACAACTATTGCTCCATAATACTTAAGCTAGTCATAAAAATTTTTGCCTAAGATACTCCAATAAGAAAAATTAATTTTGAATATATCACCTTTATCATTAATATATAAACTAATTGCTAACTTTTTTTACCAATTGTTAAATTCTCAATGTTTAAATTCCAGTACCTTTAAAATTTTTTAAACCTTTAAACCTTTCAATCTGTATATTCATTGTATAGCTATTGAGTAAGACCTATCATAAGACTGGGCCCGAAAAGCCTAGGCATACCCAGGCATATTTTTGGGCCCTCTTGTAATATCAACTTTTAAAGTATAACTATAAGTACACCCCACCTTTTTATTACATGAAATAAAGAATTTAAAAGTGCGGTCTTCCTTTTCAGATGACACCCAATCTGCATGACAGTGTCCACCGTTGGGAAAACACTGCAAGACTCCAAGCAGACATCAACCAAATCTTTTTAAAAGGGGTGCAGAAAACAATATGAAGTTTTAATGATGAGAAATTTCAATTACTCAGATAAGGAAAAGTGAAGAAATTTTTAAAACTCAATGGAGTACAAAAATAACCAACCAAAATAGAGCGAAAAATAATGTCAAAGACCTGGGGGTGATCATGTCAGAGGGGCTTTACCTTCAAGGACCATAACAAAACAGCAAAATTTCATCTGCTCGAAAATGACAAGATGGATAATGAGAACCTTAAAAAAGGGATGCCAAGCCCATGTTGGGCACTTTTTCAGACGTTTTTTCTATTTTAGGCTGGGAAAATTGTTGCACACTTTAAATGCAATTTTCAAGGCGGGGAAATTGCTGACCTTGAAAATGTGCAGAGAACCTTTCACCGCACGATAAGTGCGATAAACCAACCCCAACTACTGGGGAAAGCTTGGGAAATTCCAAACCTGTACTCTCTAGAACGCAGGCGGGGGGAGATACAATTATATAAATTGGAAAATTCTCGAGGGCTTAGTACCAAACCCTTTCACACAAAAATCACCCCCTACGAAAGCAAAAAAACCCCGGCAGGGAATGTAACATCCCCCCCAAAGAAGAGCAGGGGTGCCACTTTGCAAGTTGGGGGGACAAACAATAAGGTGAGGGGGCCCCAAAATTGTTCAACTGCCTCCCAGCATACATCAGGGGGATTACCAAAAACCCCTGGCCGTCTTCGCAGGGGGACTGGAACATAAGAACATAAGAAAGGAGGGCACTTAAAAGGCCTGTTGACCCATACTAGGCAGGTCCCTTACATTCCATCCCACCAACAGAATATTTGTTCAACCCAATCTTCAATGCTACCAAAGAAATAAGCTTTGATAATTCTATTTACTCATATGCAATTCCCACTCAAATCCAACCCCTCTCACTCATGAATTTATCCAACCTAAATTTAAAACTACCCAAGGTCCTTGCTTCAATAACCCTACTAGGCAGACTGTTCCACTCATCAACTACCCTATTTTCAAACCAATACTTTCCTATATCCTTTCTAAATCTAAACTTATCTAATTTCAATCCATTATTGCGGGTTCTCTCTTGGTGAGATATTTTCAAGACCTTATTTATATCTTTATAACATAGATACACAATTATACTTATTATATAAATTATCAACCATAATTTTTTACCATGTAGTCTAAGTAGTCCTAAGAATGCCTGAGATGCACAGCATATTAGGGGCTTTTGGCATGTACATCTCTTTTATACCTATGTATCATGTTTACCCAACTATGTATCATTGTACCATGTCTAAATAAAGTATTATTATTATTATTATTATTATTATTATTATTATTATTATTATTATTATTATTATTATTATTATTATTATTATAGGATATATAAATCACTTCCTCTGATTTCCCCTTCACAATGCAAAACATCAAAAAGAGCTGGGGTTTATCACTAGACTTAAGCAGAAATCACTACACTGAAGGTCACTATCACTGTTTCCATACGAGTCACAACTGCTAGTGATCCATATTTCCCAAAGTCTATTCTGTGATAGAACTTGAGGAAATAAGAGCCTCAGAGGGAAGCCACCATCCCAAAAGGTGAGAGAACTGAAGAGTCTCGAAGAACCTCAGAGGGTAAGCCACCATACCAAAGGTGAGAGAACTGAAGAGCTCAAAAACCCTCAGAGGGTGCTCACCATCCCAAAAGGTGAAGTGAAGAGTCTCGAAGAACCTCAGAGGGTAAGCTCACCATCCCAAAAGGTGAGAGAACTGAAGAGTCTCGAAGAACTCAGAGGGTAAGCCACCATACCAAAGGTGAGAGAACTGAAGAGTCTCGAAAAACCCTCAGGGGGTAACTCACCATACCAAAGGTGAGAGAACTAAGAGTCTCAAAGAACCCAGGGGGTGTCACCATACCAGCTGAACAAGAACATCATAAAAAAAGATCACGAGGGGATCTACAATTTACTGATGAAAACCCTTTCCCAAGACCATAACGACCAAAAACCATGACGCTGTTATAGAAGCAAACATCTTCCACCTACAGTCACCCAAGAGACATGCATGGGGCCGCCCTACAACTCTTCAAGGACCCCCTTTAGCATAAAAACGAGTGAGAACAAAAAGATTGAAAACTGATGGGCCCAAGGGGAAAAAAACAGTGCTATTAAAATTCAATACCAGCCTAAAGAAACAACCTACAAAAATCCATAACTATAAAACTGATGTCTAGGGAACGAGTCCCTTTTACCAAAACAAGACAAAACCTCCTTTATCGTTTAAGAAAAAGCAATGCCCAAAATTCATCAGTGTTTTGTGAGGGATGGAAAAAACCAGTTGGGAAACAGTCCACTGGAAGCATTTACTGCAACAGAACATGAATTTAAAAAAGATTCCTGGTGAGGCTGAGTTAACAGAATTAGAATAATATGTAGTAAACCCACTACCCACGATTAGTGTTATAAACCCATCTTTAAATTTTGTTCCCCAAAATTCCAATACCCTCTTCCCATTAAATTTTTACCTTATATCCAACTACCATTCTACCTCATAGTCTTAATTCTACCTAAAGTCTTAATTCACCCATAGTCTTAATTCTCCCTTTGCAACTCCCTCATAGTCTTAATTTACCTCATAGTCTTAATTTGTATTTGATAATAAAAAACCCCCCTTATTATTCAAGCTTTAAAATTTTATTTTATAATTATTGTTGCCCCTTTTTTTTTTATCTTCTTTTGCTCAATCTTATTTTATACCTTAATTTTTATTAACCTATCATTGGAAAAGACCCAAGCTTACACACAGCTGCAACATCATTGCCCTATCCTTACCAATTATACTTTTTAATAACCTGGCTAAAAATCCCATTTTCTTATTTTAATATCTACTGTATAATTTTTTTGGCCCTGTTTTTTTTTTATTATACTTTTTTAAACCTGTATTATACCTTTATTTCTATTGCAACTATTCTCTAGTAATTCAAGTAACAGTTTTGGGCTACAACTATCTTATTATCTATTAATATCATATAATTCAGTTCCCCCTAATTAATTCTAGCATATTGAATAACCAACACCAAACTCATTGATACTTCAAAATTTTGTAATTTAAACTTAGAGATTATTTTTTTAATTTTTACTGTCTTTATTTCATTCTAGCAATACATAACCAATACCAAACTCATTGGTGCTACATTGTTATTAGTAATTTTATTTTATTAGTTTATATCTAAAATTTTTTTTAATTTTCTGTACTATTTTTCATTCTAGCTTAATACAAACTACCAAACTATTGGTGCTACTTGTTTTTGATAATTGTACCCATTAGTTTATATCAAATTTTTTTATTTATACTAGCTTAATACATACTAAACCAAGTCCACTATGTTTATTTGTTACTATATTTTATTTGCCCAATGTGATTAGTTATATACTTCCCAAAACACCCCCTTACAACAGATATCATACTATAACTCACCACACTATACATGATAAACAAAATCACTATTTAACCTAAATGATGAATGATCACGTCGCCCCTGATCTAAACCTATTTAATCGAACACCTATTCAAATTTACGGGAAAATAACTGCCCTACCACACATCACAAGCCCACACTGCCCAAAACACTACTAAAAGTATAACAGTTCTTAACTACAATGCCCGATCCTTACAAAACTATGATGACCTCTTGCCCCCCTTGGTTCCCAAAAAAAACCTTCACTTTATTTCCTTCAAAACCTGGCTTAAGCAGGATAAAATGATTCTACTGCTGCCAGGATCACAGCAATCACAACTGCAGCCCACATCAAGGGGGGGGAGGTATTGAAACTATTATTAATGAAATATCCTGCGGTGACACCATTTGCTAAATGATGAATAGGGAGAATATTTTTTTGCAAATTTTACTCAAAAAACCTTAAGACTCCCAAACCAGGGGGGCCATTTAGGATGCCTCATACAAACATCCCAAATTTTACGACAACTAAAAACCAAATAAAAAACAACCAATTGAACAAACACCACCTTATTTTGCTGGAATTTAACTAACCTTGGCCTACCAGATGACCAGCCAGAACGATTTCATCAACAATATGAACAACACACTTCCATCCCAACAAAAACCAAACCAACTAGGCTTACTGATAAAGTGCAACCATAATCGACCATATGGCCCAAATTCCCACCCCCCTTAAATCGGGGAAAAAACAGACAGCACCACAGACCATCCCCCACCCCCTTTAACAAACATTAGAAAACCCCCCCTAGAATACCCAAAGTTTCTTTCCCCGACTCCATGACCAAGCTTCAAAAAATAATTTACAACAGAGCTAGACACAGTTGACTGGGAAAGAACCCCCAAATGCCAAGGGTATCGTGAGTGGACAGACCCCTTTTCTTAATAAATTACATAGACTATACAACAAACATTGTCCTATAAAAATAAAACAGATTACAATAAACGGTTAGGCTGCCCTGGCTAACTAACAACTTACTAAAATCCATTAACAAGAAACATCAATATGAGAAGCAATATAGACGGGTTTGTTAAACACTATTTTATTCTCACCAAACTAATAAAAAAGCCAAACAATTTACTGCTCCAGCAATTCACTGAAAAAAGAGGAGATATAAAAAAAACCTGAAAACATTTTACAGATTATGGGCACCCACAAAATGAAAAAAAAAGGGGTATTGTCCTAACTAAAACCAAAGAAACAACTACAGCCTATTGATACAGTAAACAAGATAAATGACCTTCTCAACTATAGGATCAAATCTTGCCAGTAAAATTCCAGATACCAATGCCCGAGCAAATGATTACCTAGATGGAATTTTCCCCTCCTCCTTATATCTTGCACCTACAGAAAAAAAATGAAGTCTCCATGATAATCAAGTCACTTAAAAAAAAATCAGGACATCTGTCTCAAGTTCCACCCTTTTAAAATACAAAAGAGCTGTCATGTCCTTTCATATCCTATTTTTACTTTTAACAAATCATTAAAAATAGCACCTTCCCAACACTACTAAAACAGCAAGGGTTACACCAATACACAAAGGTGGTGACCCTCAGACATAAATAACTATAGGCCTATATCAAATCTACCATTGCTATCCAAAATATTCGGGAAAATTGTGCACAAGAGATTATCTCGTTTATAACGACACAAAACATACTCAACCCTGTCAATTTGGTTCAGGAAAAAAAAAAGCACTAGCGTGCAATAGTAAAAAAGATAGACCTGCTTTACACAGCACTGGAAAATAAGGAATATCCACTAGGGCTTTTATTGACTTAAGGAAAGTTTACCCGTAAACCACGGATCTTACTCCCCAAACTTGCCACTATGGAATAAAAGGTCATGCACTAGCATACCTCAAATCCTACCTCACTAATAGGTACCAGTATGTCACTATTAAAGACACATCCTCCCAAAACACTACCACTAGACACCGGAGTACGCAGGGGAAATGTGAGAGAGAGAAGTCTATCTGGGACACCGCCACTAGCAATAAACAAACTCCTAGGGAGATGACAGACTCGTATAATTTTACCGCAGTCATTCCCTTTAAGGTATGTGAGAACTTTACCCGCTCCTGGCCGCACCGAGGGTACCTTCAATATTCTCGTTATCTCACAGCACTCTGGACCAGTATAAATAAATCTGAGAAGATCATGTATTATAATTATATTACGTTAAATTTAAGTGGACTGTATGGGTAGTTAAACAAGTGATCACTCAGGAGAAGAGATAGAGTACAGACAGCTAAATCATCATGACCTACACTCACCTAAACAGCATCATAGTGGTGTATCGTAGATCGTTGACCTAGCTAAAGTACATCTACTGTGCATAACAATATCATTGGCCAACAATAAAGTAAACACCAGCAGACTACTTAGCTTTAGATGAGGAGTCGTTCCGTTGTTGACGTCCTCCTGCGATCTGATTCGATCGCGATGGTAATAACGGTCTCGTCGAGTCAAGAAAGATTAATTTCCGTACACTCTCATACGCCCACGAGACTGAGCGTTCGTTAACATGTGGTTGGTCGGGGTAGCGAATCAGATCCTCGCACTAATCCGACCGTTTGTACTGTTTATACGTATAACTTTACATATTACGTGTATCTGGCTTAATGCCCCACTGGTTTATACACATTCACAGTCTCGATACTTGAATTTCGAGTAGATAACTTGCGATATGTTAGTTCATTTCAATCACATCCAATATGGCGGTCGGGTATGGCGTACCCAAGCCAGATTCGCTCGATGCAATCAACCCGGATTATTTACAACTCGGTTTCACTATATTCCATTTCCCACAGTTCATCGAATATATTACAGTCTCTTCTAAGATGAACTCCCCAACATCAGGGTCGACTTTATCCTGCCGTATGGTCACTTCACTCAGTTCAAATAGGCCTATGACCGCGTCACCGCCGGTGGCACCTTATTTCACAATTATTGTCCGATTACTGGACCTCCTGGACCGATTGTCCCACTTGATATTCTCCGCGCCACTGGATATTCCTCCACATTAAGAAAGGAGGTAATTAAATCCGATTTGGCGGACATAATCTCCAAATTCGGCTCGCCATCGTCACCTGAAATCGGGTCGCTAGGCTCGCCGTTCACTCTCTGCCTATTCCCTCTCTGCCCCTCCCTGCCCAGCTGACTGCCCACTTCACGAGGCATCTCGCGCATGCGTGTGAATTCGTTGGTTCCTTTCAGTTAATGTTAAGCCACCAGCAACACATGAATGATATCTATTCATATTGGAAAGTTTATCAATTACAACTTTCGGAAAATACCAATATTTTCCACAATAGCTATAATTTGCTTTACAAACGTTGTATTAAAATGGGATTTTCACCAAAATGTTGCCAGATTCTTAAACTATTTTTCAGTCAACAAAACTCATTTTCCATATTTTTCAATTATTTTCGTGGCCGCCAGGTCACATATGCAACATTTGGGTATCTTTAATGAGGAAACGTTTCGCCACACAGTGGCTTCATCAGTCAATACAAAGTAGAAAGGTGTAAGGAGAGGAGGAGTTTTGAGGTAATCAGTCCCTCGGCCTGGAGTCGATGTGTTCAGTCCATCAATCTTGTAGAAATGACACATGTCCGTAGAGGTGGCTTATATACTTATATCTTTAAAAAGATACCCAAATGTTGCATATGTGTCTAATTTATAATTTGTCGGTTCTCGAACCATTTCTTTTTTTGACACAGAAACATCTTGGGATTTAATAAAAACGAATTCTTCATAAGACTGCCTGAAAAGCCTAGGCATCCTGGGCATATTATTGGCCACCCTTGTAATATCAATTTTAAATTTAATAACTAAAATTTTCCCCCATTGTATTACATGAAATAAAGGATTTGAATTTGAATTTAAATTTTGGGTCTTGCCCAAACCCTTTTGGACAAGACCTACTTAGAATTGGGTTGGAGGGGACCCCTATGCCCCCCTCCCTTTTTACCTCCCCTAACTAAGTATATAAGCCACCTCTCGGACATGCTGTCATTTCTAAAATTGATGGACTGAACACATCGACCCCGGGCCCGGGGACTGATTACCTAAAAAACCCCCTACTCTCCTTACACCTTTCTACTTTGTATTGGACTGATAAAAACCACTGTGGGGGGCGGGAAATTTTCCTCATTAAAGATCCCAAATTTTGCATGTGTTTTAATTTATAACTTGTGGTTTCTCTGAACCATTCATCTATAACTGGGTTCTCTCTTGGAAAATACCCTCAAGACATTTTTATATCCCCTTTTTTAATACCCATTTTCCCTTGTATACCTCGATCATGTCTCCCTTTCTACGTCTTAAAAGTAAATTAAATTTTAAAGGGTCTTCAATCTTTCTTCGTAAGGAAGATTTCTAATGCTATGTCTAATTTGGTCATTCTCGCTGAATGTTTTCTAACAATTTATGTCCATTCTTTAATATGGAGCCCGGGAACTAAACTGCGTAATCTGGGGTAAAAGGTTACAAATTTTTAAAAAAAAGCTGTAATATAACCTCTGGTTTTTGGGCCTAACTTTTGATATAAATCCCAGTAATCTTTTTTGCCTTTTCTTGCCTTGGGCATTGCTGTTTTGGGTTTTAAAGGTTGCTGCTTACCATCACCCCCAAGTCCTTCCCCGCAATCTGTATGGCTGTTCAAATTTTTTAACCCCTTTAAGTGCTTGGGTTATGGACCCCCCAGTTTGGGGGAACTTTACTTTTTATCTACATTGAACTGCACCCTGCCATTTTCGGCCAGGAATTGAGTTTGTCAAAAATCCTCCTGTAGTTCACTGACATCTCGTCTGAATCGATTATCCACCTATCTTCGTGTCATCAGCAATTTGCTCATATCACTAGAATTTTCCCTCGTAAAGGTCTTTTTATATATATTAAAAACAAAAAGGGCCCAAAAAAGTCCCTGGGGAACCCCTTTTTACAGATCCCCACCCCGTTTTAAACCCCTTTTTTTTCACCCTCTGCTTCCTATTGGTGACCCGACTCGATCCGGCAACATTTTTCCCCCCAATCCCGTGAGCAGCCACTTTCTTTAACGGTCTCTGATGTGGTACTCTATAAAAAAAGCCTTACTAAAACCCAAAAAACCCAATATGAATTTTTTAAATATTATCAACTGCCTAAAAAGCCTTCTAAAAAAAGTTAATAAATTAGTTAGGCAGGAAGGGCCCCCTGGTGAATCCATGCGGTATCATTAAAAAATTATGCCTTCGGAGGGTTTTATGTTATCACTATAATGGGACTCTGTAATTTGCCTACAATTGATGTTTGACATTGGTAAATTTGATGGTAAACTTGTCCCCTGTTTTAAAAAAATGGGAATTACATTAGCCATCTTCCACGTATCGACACTACACCTGTTTGAAGAGATGGTTAAAAATGTTATTTAAAGGGGTTCCGAGTTCCTTTTTTGCATTCCTTAAAAACCCCTTTAAAAAAGCTCATCAAGGACCTGGCGATTTATTTTGCTTCAAACGGTCAAACTGTTTGAAAACCATTTCACTATTTGTTTGTGATACCATAATTTATCTTTTTCCCAGGCCCACTAAAATACCTTTTTTAAAATATTATTAGTGTTTCCCCAAGTAAAAACCCAAAGAAAAATAATTATTAAAGATGGGGCCATTTCATTCTCTTTGTCAGTAAGATACCCATAATTATTTTAAAGGAGCCTTATCTTTTTAATTTTTGTTCTTGCACCGGGAAAAAATTTTTTGGGTTATTTTTCCCCAAAACCCCCTAAAAACTTTAATTTCGTAGCCCCATTTAGCTTTTCTTTACCCCCTTTTTAAACAGCTCTCTTAATGCCCTTTATACTGATTAAAAGATGACCCTCACCTTTTTTGATATGCCTATTAAATTCCTTTCTTCTGCCCAAAGATTTTGGGCTTTATTCATCCATTTTGGGTCATTTCTATTCGCCCTTTTTCTTTATGGGAAAAATGTTCTTTGGGCAGCATGTATAGTGGTAAAAAAACTGTAAATTGATACCTCTTTCGTCACCCCAGCCCACATTTTTGATAAGTGTTCTCTAAGTCCATTATAATCTTTTTAAGCGAAAATCTGGGACCGTTACTGTATTATCCCTACTATCATACATCCATTCAATGTTTTAAAGGTAATTGACTTGGGGTGTTGGCCCGAGTTCCTCTGTAATTTCAAAAATTATTAAAAGGGTTTCCTTCCCCAAAACCAAATTAAGTGAGTTATTTCCCTTAGGTTCTGTTACCAACTTTCAAAAAGCAACCCGGGAACAATTTCAAAATAGTCTTTTGGGTTCTAAATTTTCAAAAATTAATTCTGACAAAATTTAAAAGGCCCCCTAGAATTACTACGTTATCGTGCTTTGGGGCCCTTAACAATTTCCTTAAAGTGGTCTCCCTTTTCCCCTTTTAAGTTTGGGGACAGTAAATCATAAAATCATTTTTTCACCCCCTCGAAAATTCTATCGGGGCAGACTCTGTATGTGTTAATTCAGACTTTATCCCCTTTTTTATGCAACAATTTAAATGATCCCCGGACGGGGGAATTTTTCCCCCCCCCCCTTTTCCCGATACTTTGTCTCGGAAAAATTTAAAACCCTGAATTGACATTCGGCAGGCAAGTCCCGTTTTTCCATGTTAAACCATGTCCAGTTATTGCAAAAACATCAATATTACCCGTACTTGCAACTAATCCCCAACTCGTCCATCTTATTCCTAGCACTACATTTATTGGGGAATAAATATTTAAAAGACCCTCCTTTCTCTTTACCCTTCCTGCTCATTTCTTTTTTTCCACTATCCCTTTACTGTTCTTGACATCTAGTGCCTTTTTCCACTGTCCACCTTATTCTTTTTCTAGTTCTCCTAAAACTTATAATATTATTTGGGACTTCACTGTTTTCCCCCAAAAACCCCCTTACCCCCCTAACTATTTCTAGTTTAAAACCCAAAAGCTCCCCCCCTGCGGGTTTCCAGTGCTCCCCCCCAACCTGGATAAGGAACCCCCCATCCCTGGCATACATGTCATTTCTCCCAAAAAAGGTCCCAGTTGTCAATGAATGTTCGATTTTTTTTTACAGTTTTTCAGCCAGCAATTGACACCAATTCCCCGGACACCATTCATTCCCAAATCCTCTTCTTGGAAAAAATTTGCCGGGTTTTCCCCCCCTTTTTCCCCAATTATGTCTATTGCTGACCTAAACCTGCTAGTGGGGCCTCACTCCTGTTTCCCCATCTTTGCCTCCAGCACTGAGACAGATAATGGGGTTTCTCACTTTCCCCTCCCTGATTCGTCCCGAAATTTAAAAATAGCCTCCATCCTAGCCCCAGGAAAGCAAACCCTCCCGTCTCCCCTCCCCTTTATTCAAACAGAAAACCCCATCCATGTATCTAACCTGGCTGTCCCCAACAACAACCAAAAAACAATGTTTTTCCTGCCTTGGTTGTCGTTCGTTGTGGCGGGTCCCCGAATCGACTCACATTCATCGGGTAGCACAGAGAATGTGTTCAATGTTTTCCCAAAAATTCTCCTGGGTCTTCGTTGTTTCTCCCCTCCACCCGTCCTCTTGATCCTTAACTTTGTCCCCCGGGGTTTTTGCCACTGTCCCGGTTCCTTTCTTGGCTTGAGGATTCTCCCAAAAGGGGGAATTACTACGAATCCTCTTGTTTTCCTCAGTCAGTCGGTGTATCTCAAACTTAACTACCCTCAGTTCTTTCCCTTTAGCTGCTGGGGAGAGTAGCTCAAAGAGGACATCTTCTTCAGATTCTACATGTTTTTAAAAACAGGTACTCCTACCCATTTTTATTCTCGAACTCATTCTTTCTCCCATATCGATCTCTTAAACTGCTCTTCCTCAACGGGCCTTGACTTCACCTGGTCTGTCCTCCCCGGGCTTAAAGAAAGTGATCATTTCCCAATCATCCTTAAGTCCCCCCTTTCCCTTTTTTTTCCCCCCTATTTTCCCGCTGGCAATTTGACCCCGGGGGAAAAAAGGGGCCTTTACGCCCTCTTTTGCCTTTCGGGGTTTTCCCTTTCCCCGTCCTCCATTGATGGGTTTTTCATCTCTTTTTTGTCCTCCCCCTCTTCACAGCGGCTTCGCATTCCCATTCCCCAAACCTCGGGCAAACCCTCCTCGGGAATTTGCGTGCCTTGGGGGGTCTCCTGCTTGTGCTCGGGCAGTGCGTTTTGAAACGTGCTGCATGGGGCCAGGGATCTGTATAACAGAACCACAGAGAGACTCCTTGATTTCCCAAACAGAAGGCTTTGCTCGCCGTGTCATACGTGATGCTAAACGCTTCTGGCGAGATTACGTTTCACGCCCCTTCCGGGTTCCTCGATGAGTGCAGTCTGGAAGAAAGTGCGGAAAATTTAAATGGAAATTCTCCCCCCACCCCGGGTCCTGTTCTTGGGGTTTCCAGTGTCGATATAGCACATCCTCTTGCCGTTGCCCCCTGAAATTGGTAATCATCTGGTCAGCATTTCTCCCGGGGCTTCATCTTTTTCTTCCTTTTTTTTCTAAGTCTGTCGGGGAGTTAAATCCCTTTGATTTTTCTTTTTTTAGAGAAGAATCTTATAATGTGCCTTTTACCCCCTTTAAGAACTGGGCAACACTCTCTGCTTGCGATCATCGGCCTGGGGGAGACGGCATAATTCGTATCTGGGATTTAAACAATTATCTCCCTTTTTCCTTTTTACGACTCTATAATCTTATATGGGGCCGGGGTTATTCCCCCAAATGTGGAATTTTTTTAAATTTCCCCTTGCGGGCCATTTTTAAAATTTTAAATGGAAGGGTGGGGGAAAAAAACTTTTAATGGGGTTTAAAGCTCCAATTTTTTGTTTTTAAACCCCTTTTTTTTCCCCAATTTTTTTTTTCCCTTCCCCGGATTTTTAAAAATTTAAATTTTTTCCCTTAGAAAAAAAAATGTAATAACTGAAAAAGGGGCAAAGGGGAAGAATGATCCCTGAAAAAGGGGGAACCCCGGTTTGTAAGGCGCTGAAGGGAAAGCAATGGAACCGAATTGGGAAGGTTTGGGAAAACAAAATTTCCCACTTTCGAATCGAGAAAGGAAATCCTGTGGCTAACCACCCAAGTGGGGGGGGTTTAAAAGAGAAAAGCCCCGGGTGAGGAAAAAAAAATTCCTTTCTGGTCCTGCCGCCCATTAAAGGTTTAAGAAAACAAAAGAAGGTTTTTTGGAGGAGAGGGAAAACCCCCTTTTGGGGGAAGGAGGGCCGAAAATTTTGGTTACCAGCTGGGGCCCCCCAAATATTTTAAGGGAAAAGTGGGAAAAGGGGCCCCTTTTTGGGGCTAGGAAGGGACCCGGCGGGTTTAGAAGTGAACAAAAACCCTTTTTTCAGGGGAAAAAAATGGGGCCAGGCGAGTTTCCCCGGGAAAAATTTTTGAGGCAGGATTTTTTAAAATAAAAAAAAATCATGGGGAAAACTTTTTTATTTAAAAAGGTAAATCTTAAGTTTGTTCCTTCTTGGGGTAAAATTTTTCCCGGGGGGGGGCTTTGGGAAATGAAAAAGAGGGGTTGGGTTTGGGGGGAAAAATGGTTGGTTTAAACCAGGGGAAAAAGGGCCTTTTTCAGGGAAAAGGGGGACAAAGAAAAGGAACGAGGGCCCGGAAGGTTGTGGAAAAGAAAATTTTGGGGTAAAGAATCTTTTTAAAATTCCAAAAGGCGACTGGAATGATTTGGGGTTGAAAATTAGTTGCGTAGGGTTTTTGTTTTTGGGGGGGCTAGGAAGGTTTTTAAGAAAAGGGGCCCCAAAACTTCCCGGGTTTTAAAAGGGCCCGTCAGTTTTAAAAAGGAAATTTGGGCCCAGCCTCCTTTAAAATTGGGGCTAAACCCGGAATGTAAACCTAAAATAAGTTTTTGGGGTGGGAAAACCATTTGGAAAACCCAAAAAAAAAGGGCAGGGGACAAATTTTTAAAGGACCCCAAAGCCTAACTCAGTAACGGGGCAAAATTTTTGGGTTAATTTTTGACAAAAGATTAAAAACCTTTTTTTGGATTTTCGTGCTGGACCTTCGAATTTTTGACCCCCCAACAGTCAAATTTGGAATAAATTTTTAAAAACAAAATGGTTCAAACAAAATCTTCCTTTTCCAAAAAAAAGGTGAAGGAAAATTAAAATTTTATGTAACTGATAAAAATACAATTTTTTTTGTAAAAACCTCTTGGTTTTTCTCAAAAAAGAAATTTTAAAAGAAAGGGCAATAAATTGACCCCCAAAAATGAAATTTTATCTTTAAATGAAAGTTTTGGGAACAAAGGGGGTTCATCAGCCCAATACAAAGTAGAAGATTGGGGGGTAGGATTTTTGGGTAATCAGCCCCTCCCTGGAGTCGATGTTTCCCAGTCCATCAATCTTGTGAAATAAAAGCTTTCCGTAGGGGTGGCTTATATACTGTAGTTAGGTGAGGTGAAGCGGCAGGAGGCGGGGTCATAGTGGTACCATCCACTAGTCTAAGTAGGTCTTGAAAAAGGGGTTGGACAAGTATTCAAATTAAAATTTAAAATTCAAATCCTTTATTTCTTTAAACAAGGGGGGGAAATTTCTTTAAAAAAGGGGTTGGGTTTCAAGTAATTTGTGAAAAAAATTTGCCTAGGTTTTTGGGGGCGTCTTATAAAGAATTTTTTTATTAAGCCCCAAGATTTGTTTTTCCCAAAAGGGAAATAAAGGGTTAAAAACCACAAGAAAAACCATTGTTTGGGTACCCTTTAATGATATAAGTATATAAACCTCAGGACATGTTTCATTTCACAAGTTGATGGACGAACAAAAATAGGGGGGGTTTTGGTTCCCCTAAAATTCCCCCCACCCTTTCTTTTGTTTGGCCCCTAAAAAGGCCAAATGGGGCATTTCCTCTTTAAAAATTAAAATGTTCATATGTGACCTGGGGGCGAAAAATTAAAAAAAGGGAAAAAAAAAGGGTTTTTTGATAAAAATGGTTTAAAATCGGGAACTTTTTGGGAAAAACCCCATTTTTTCGTTTGAAAAAAATTATGGCTTTTTGGGAAACATATTTCTTAGGGACCCGGGGGGGCAAAAAAGTTTGTGACCGCGCGACATAATTTTTTTTTTTTTTTTTAATTTTTCTATATATTTCTTTCCCAAAACACTAAATTTACCACTCAACATCATAATAGAGTGTTGGGCAGCTTATTGGCTTTATCAGAGGGGGGAGGAGTCAGGGGGCGAATGACGGTTTTTATAATCAGCGGTTTGAATCCCCAAAAAAAATGTCTTTATCTGAAAAGTTTTTAACCCTTCCTTTACCCCCGGCCTTTACTTTTATTGACATAAGATATATAAGATAAAACATAATAAAGACTGCCAAAAAAATAAGTGTATATCCGGGGGTGGTCCCGGCCCTACCCCGTTGAACCCCCCGCTTCCGTCCCATCAGCGGAATTAACAACGTTGGTTTTGGTTATTTGGATGGGTAGCCCCGGGAAAACCAAATGTTTGGCATTAATCAAAAAAAATGGAAATAAGTCACTCTGTCTGACTTTTTTGGGGTTTTCCCAGGTTCTCACATAACCTATGTTTATAATCTTTTAAATGTTTTTGTAACCCCGAATAAAATTGGGCCTTATCAGGACCTTGATTTCCGAGTCCTCCTGCTTTTTAAATTGGGTTTTTCTATTGCCCCTGGCTTTCTTAAAAAAAAACGGGTTTAACCCCTAAAACAATAAAAATCCCCTTCGTAAATAAACCAAAAAACGAATTTTATGAATATTTTAGTAAATGAGGCGTGGCCCTTTTTGGGAAAATCTCAAAATAAAATTTTGAAATATTGCTTACATTT